>APFE031272048.1:2767-22639 GCA_000404065.3 Pinus taeda | reverse complement strand
AAAACACTAAAATCTAGGCAATCAAAACAACTTGCCTCTATAAGGTAGGAAATTGATTCATTCATTAAATTTTCACTTCAATGAATAAGTAAATAAGTAAATAAGTTCCAAAATTACATCATGTTTATCCAATTACATCAAGATAGATAAAAAATTATATCAAAAAGAAAAACTAGTCAAACTGGCCGAATTTCTGAGCTGGAAGGTAAAAATTTGAGCAAAAATCCTCTATGTGCCACACCAAATCCTTTATGCATCGTGCCACTTTGAGGCTGAGTTTGTGTTGTAAATCTGATCCAAAAATAGAAGACAATAGAAATAAACCCAAGAATAACAAGATCAAAATATAGATAGAAATGCTTCTTTATTGATCAAAACCCTTAAGGTAGGGCAACACCATACATTCACTCCTTAAGGAAGGAGAATACTCCACAAGCCATTTACTTGTTCATACAAGAATACTTCTCTTCATATCCCTCCATGTGGAGTCTCTAGCCTCTATATAGGCCTCATACATACAATACCATGCATCATTACCATGGTTTCCTCATACCATCAACTAATACCATGGGCCCCTTACATTATTATTAACTACTTGTGTCCCTTACATGACATGGGTTAACCACCTTATTTATTACTATGGCCCATCCCATTATTACATTATTACCTTGGGTACCTCCCTTGGTACCCCATATTACCCCCCTAGGTATATAACATTGATTGGGTCAAAACTTTTATCGACAGGAAAAGTACATCTAGATGTTGTTTTAGCCTTGGATCTACCATGATATCCTGGATGAGTAGGAAAAAAAAAATTGTAGCATCAAGCACAGCTGAAGCAGAATATATTGCTGCTAGCATGGCTAGTTGTAAGGCAGTATGGTTGAGAAATATCTTTGGAGAGATGTTTGAGCAGGTCCTAGATACCACAGTGATATATTGTGAAAACAAGAGTGTGATTCATTTGGCAGGAAATCCTGTGTTTCATGACAAGTCCAAGCATATTGAAATTAGATATCACTTCATTCGATATATGGTGCAGAGAGGAGCTTTCAAGCTCCATCACATATCAACAGATGAACATATTGTAGATATTCTCAACAAGGAATTACCAAAGAGAAAGTTCTTGATTTTCAGAGAACAACTTGGATTGATGGATGTAGCCCCTCTAGATAAGGGGTAGCACTAATCGAGGACATTGAGCATACCCTTCCCACCCTTCTTGAGCTTCCAGGGTGACGAATTGAGATAGAGGGGTCCTAGGGTTGAGGGAACTCTAGACAATAGGGTGTTACCCTATCTGTTACCCAGGGTTGAAGAATGTTTCTCCCCTATCTTTATAGGGTCGAATAATGTTTCTCCCCTCTTGGTCTTTGAAAAGTATACCCCAATTGGCATCACGCCCTCAAGCAGGCCAACTTGATGGGAATAACGCTCCTCATTTTTTTCAACGAGTTGAGAATGTACTTGGGGTGTAAAACCCATGTCGATTATGATGCAGGTGTTTACCACATGACAATTCTAGGTCATCAATGGGAATATCAGTAGGCAATAGGATGGGTTGAGATAACTTGATATGATTTTAGGTAGAGGTTAAGCTCACCAATGAGATTCCAGGGTCAAGGGGTCACTCCCCTGTGAGATGTGTTATCATATGCTCAGTGTGGGTGGAATATATTGCTCCCTGATATGGTTACAAGTTGAGATGTCCTCCCTAATGATGCGCTCTTTGACGATGATTGATGATGATATTCCAGGTAGTATCCCATTAGTAGATATTCCAGACAGTGGCATGATGGATAGAGGGTGGAAGCTTGAGCTTTGCTCTGGTAAAAAAAATTTCTAGATCCAAGAAAGTTTCAGCAGTTAGAGTTGAACAGAGAGATTCAATCATTACAACAACTTGATAGGATGATGTGAATATCAACTGACAAATATTGGCCAGTGGAATTCTTCCTAGTTGAGAGGGAGTATTAATTTTGCAACTAGGGTCAAATTCCACATTGGACAACTAAAATGACCAAGATGATGCTTGCATTAAATTCCTCATTTCGAGGGGACCAAAATCAACCTAAAGATCACCTGATTCAATTAAGTAGAAGTTAAGTTTTGAACTATTTTATTCATTCATTCATTATGGAATGGGTTGGCCCTAACCACTTGGGTAACCACTTGGGTCAATCTCAACCCCAAGTAAACCCTCAAGAAAGCCTATAAGAGGAAGCGACCTCAAACTCATTTGGACACACTCAATCAAGACATGTTTCTATTCTTCTATTTTTGTTTTTGGCTCACACATGTTCATCGGCAGAAGTTCGCATTGGATCCGAAAGTGCAGGCGAAAGGTTTACTCTGGGTTAGGGTTTTTTGGATCTTAGTCACTGGCATAGATCAGAATTTTTTCATCCTCGGTCACAGGCACAAAGTTGGTGAAAGAGTGACTTTGTCTCTCTAGTCACTCAGAGATAGTTCAAAGAGAGCTACTTTGAGTTTAGAGGTGGATCGAAAGGATTCAGTCCCTATTCGTTCACACCAGGTAGCCGTGGGAGTGACCTTGACAGTGTAGTCACTGGCACAACTCAGTCAGAGTGCGACTTTGGTCCTCTGGTCGTTGGCACAGTTTGTCAAGAGAGTGACTGTGGGTTTTTGCAGTTCAATGTCAAGGTTGTATGCATAGAGACCTCATGGGAGCGACTCTACAGTTACGGTCACCCGCAAACTATATTCATGAGAGAGACCTTGAAGTTTCAGTCACCTATAGATAATGTTGATGAGAGTCACCTAGTTCAGATCTAGGGTTTGGACATCTTGGCTTTAGTCATATTCAGTTATTATCTGGGTTTCTTTGTCGTTATAACATATATGTAGATTTGTAGATTTGATTTATTATTCTCCATTGAAAATCATATGTATTGGGCTCATTTTACTCATTACTGAAATATTTTTATGGCGATATACTAAAGAAGAAGATTTGAAAGGGTTTCCCCTTGTGGCTTTTTCTGTAGTCTTGGACCAATTCGTTGTCTCTTATGGTTGTGTTGTTGCCTCTCTTTCATTGCATACATTGTTCTTTCTTCAGTTACGTTTATGATTGAGTATACTTCTAATAATTTGATGCATTGTTAATGAAAAGATAAATTGGGCTAAAGTAACTGATACAACATTGAACAATCTGAAAATTTAACACTTCAAATCTCAATCCCAGTGTGAAGGCATCCCTCATAGGTGAATCAGCATGCCAATTTAGAACTTTACCTTTGATGAAAGAAACCCTCATACCTTTTTCTTCCAACGCAGAAACATATATCATATTCTTCATTAATTTTGATACATACATGACATCATGCAGCAAAACTGATTCCCCGCAATTTAGCTAAAATTTGAAGGACACAAAACCTTTCATAGGATGAGTAGAGTTGTCTCCAAGAATGATATTTAGCTTAGTCTCCCTCTCTACCAGATTAGAGAGGACTTCCTTATAACCAGAGAAATGATGAGTGGCCCCACTATCAACCAACCAACTATCCCACGAATCCAGTGGAGAAGAACTAGTAAGAGAAGAAATGAGAATGTATTCAGATTTATTTATTGCATTACTTTCATACCTGGGAGACTTTAACTTCTTTTGAGAAGGGTGATGTTCTTCATGATCACTTAAGGAGTCTCTTTTGAATCTTCTATCATAGTTCTTCCTTTGATAGTCTTTTGTTCTTTTGTCATTATAGTTGCTTCTAGTGTTGTAGTGATGTTTTTTGTTATTCTCTGGATAATAACGAGCAAAGTGACCTTTCTTATGGCAATAGAAGCATCAACCTAAGATAATGATTTTTCATTTCTAATTTTTGAGTTTTGGGAAGGTGGCTTCCATGATGGACCTCCTTTTGTCTTCTTCTTCTTATCATGAGTGATATATGCAGCGGGCTCTCCCTCTTCATGCTTTTGAATCCTTCCTCTTGCTATCATCCTGGATTCTTCTTGCATGAGCTTCCCAATAATTTCATCAAATGTTGGAAGGAAATTGTTGTTGCTTATTTTAGTAATGAAGGTTTCCCAAATGGGAGGGAGACCTCTAAGAGTCACAACCACAAGCTCCCTATCCGACACATTTTCTCCAACCCTATGCAATTGGTCTCTAAGGCAGGAGATCCCAATAACGTAGGATTGAATCGTTTCCCCTTTGTTCATCTTAGTTTCCTTGAGTTGATCTTTTATACTGATGATTTAGTTCAAGTTTTTAACTTCATACATGCCAACTATCTTTTCATACATGTCTTTAGACTTTCGTAAATAAGCAAGTAAATGATCTTGTAAACCATCAGCTATAATTTTCTTTCTTTTAGACTCACCTTTCTTGTACCTATTCTTGAGAGAAGCGGAAGAATTTTCTGGAAGCTTGGGCGTCCTTCCTTGAATGTATTCCAGCACATCATTGTTTTCAGCTATGATCCCCAATCTGACTTTCCACGCAACAATGTTTGATGCATGACCCAACTTTTCATGCTCCTTCAAGGTAGAGGACGACATCTTGTCTTTGAATAGGAAATATATTTTCTGATAGAGAGGGATTCAAATATTGTCTTCTCTTGGGACTGACTTTCACCTTAGCTCCGATACCATGTTAAATTTTTAGATTGTTCTATGTTGTATCAATTACTTTAGACCAATTTATCTTTTCCTTAACAATCCATCCAATTTGTCAATAGTATAATCAATCATAAATGTAACTGAAGAAAGAACAATATATGCAATGATAGAGAAGACAACAAAACAACCATAATAGATATAAGATTGCTCCAAGACCAGGGAAAACCCCACGAGGGGGAGACCCTTTCAATTCTTCTTCTTTAGTAGATCGTGTTGACACCTAATCAAAGGAATTAGGTGTATAGTTATAATTAATGTAAATAAATAATAGAGAAGATAAAGAGTCATCGGGAGATGAACCAAATAGTCGCTCCCTCTTGAATATAATAATGAACAACTTGAATGAATAATATGAGTTTTGATTTGAGGAGTTACTTCCTGGTCAGACATGGTATCAGAGCAAACGCCATTTTTTGGCTTCCTTTTAATTTGTAACTCCTATTATATTTTGCCTTGGTTTTGCATCTTTTTCAGGCTAACATCTTTGTCTAATCCCCACAAAATCTCATTTATTGTTTAATACATTCGTTGAAGTGTGTTGCATTGGAGCTAGTTGTTGAAGTCGAAGGTGTTGTAATGACTTGGATTTCCTCCTGCTATGAGTATGGTATATATACCCTTTCACATTGAAGAACCATATATCCATTTTCATATTCACATATATCCTTTTTCACATTCCCTTGAGCCAGATATAAAGTATTCTAAACCCCTATATAAATATCATTGGGTCCACTTTTTAATCGCAAATCTCTTGCCTCGATCAATACCGTTGCATGTTTGTGATGCGATCATACCCTTCATTAAACCTACTCAGACACAGTTCCTGAGGTTTCACTTTATCTAGCTCATTCTCCACCATTGATCTCAACCTCCAAATCCAACGGCTGACATTGATTTTGGGGGGGGACCACTTGCATGACAGTTACCTGCCCGAAAAGTGCCTTTTAATCTCCACCATTGATCATCACCTCAAAATCTGACAGTTTAAGTGATTTCAGGTGCATTAGTTGCACGAGAGTTACCCTACCGATACGAGAGGTTTTTCTCTCTCTCCTAGTCGCTACGTGTCAACCGCTTGGTGGAATCGGGTGCTCCCCTCTCAATACCATTTACCATTTTTTATCCACCTGGAATCCTGCTTGTAACCCAAATACACCTTTATCCATGGTTATCGCCCCGACTTATTTTTCTTGCGATAACCGTTGATCGCTTACCATCGACGACCCTCCTCCACTCATCTCCACCGTTCATCTATGCCATACAAAGAAACAAAAGAACTACAGCTACATCCAGACTCTGATATTCAGGTGAACGTTGAATGTTGTTAATTTGAACGTTGTTGGTATAACAATCATTTTACGAGTAAAATTTTGCAACGGCAATATTTTTCTCCAATGTACACAAATTTTACAATGCAGTCAATTATATCTATTGTGGGAGTATTTATCAATGGAAAGGAGAATTATCCTGAATGGTCGTGAAAAATTGAACACACTCTCATTTTTAATGAGCTATGGAAGGGAGTGTGTGTTGTAGAAGGAGACAAAGAGCCAGTCCAGCCTACCTCAGACAAGGAGCTCGCCATTTGGGAAAATAAGAACAGCAAAGCCTATGCATTGATTGCAACATCAGTAAGTGAAGAGGTGAGTCGACACATTTCACCATTTTCAAAGGCATTCAAAGCCTTACAAAAGCTGAAGGAACTCTATGACTCACACTCTGCACTTGAAGTTTTTCAACTCATGATTAAACTCTTCACCCTTGAATTACAAAATAATGATCTTATTTCTCTTGCATCCGAAGTAAAATCTATAATGCATGATATCAAAGTCACTAATGTTGAATTGGATATTCCTATGATCACTTTTCTCAAGGCACTTTATCCTACTTACTCCAATTATCTTGAGTCATTGCAAGCAAATGGAAATCTCAAAGATATTACCTTTGACTCTCTTGTGAAAAAATTTGCTGAAAGAGAGAAAGCTTTTGGAAAGTAGATAGCCCCTGAATCTTCTGGAGAGGTTGTGTGCCTTGATCATAAAGAAAAGAATCTTGCCCAATATTCTTCCAGAGGAAGAGTAAGATATTTCAGAGGTAGGGGGGGTAGACACTCTCAAGGAGAAAAGTTAGATTTGCGCTGCATATGCTACAAAAGAAATGGATCGCATGATGCCTCCATATGCAAGTTACCTTGGGACAAAATTGAGCAGCAAAGAAACCAACCCAAAGGTAAAACTAATGACACAAACAAAGGTAAAGCACCTAAATCCGCTCATTATGTTGTGGCACAATGTAATATTGGAGTAAATGAAGACTTATTTAATGCTTCACTTGCTTCTTCGAAAAATCATTGGTTACTTGATTCAGGAGCAACTTGCCACATGACTTATAAGAATATTTTTTTGAAGAATTTACTGAAAATGTGGATGGAGCAGTATACTTTGCAGACCAAACAAAACTCAAGCCATTAGGGCTTGGCACAATCAGGCTTAAATTGCCTGGTCTTCCAGAATTTCTTCTGCATCATGTTCTATATCTCCCACAGCTGAGGAGAAACTTGTTGTCCTTGGTCCACATCTGCCAGCAAGGTCACTCCATTCATATGTTTGATGGCAATCTTGAGGTGATAAAAGCATCTGACCACTCACTTTTCATGACAGGGATAGAAGAAGAAAGGCTTCTCAAGCTACAGGGTACCTCTACTAGTACACAAAATTCCTCATATAATTCTCATTATGAAGAAGGTACACTTCCATCAAGTTTATTATGGCATGCTAGATTTGGACATTTGAACTATGACAGCCTCTGCTTGTTGAAGAAAAATGGCATTACCGGTTTGCCTACAATTCCTAGGAAGCTTAAGCAATGTGATGCTTCCATTCTAGAAAAGCATAGCAAACAGTCCTTTCATGATTCCAACTCCAGAGAACATAGAAAACTTGAACTCATTCATTCAAATTTATGTGGTCCAATGCTTGTCTCTTCTGCAAATGGAAATAAATATATGATGACATTTATTGATGACTAGACCAGAATGTGTTGGGTTTATTTATTGAAGAACAAATTCGATGCTTTTCAAACATTCAAGAACTTTCATGCATGTATTGAAAATGATGCACAATCTCATATTGGCTCCATTCGCACTGATAATGGAAAAGAATACACTTCAAATGAAAACTATGCTACGCTCCATGTTGCTCTTCAAAAATGTAAAAATGATGTTTTGGGCTATTGTAGTTTTATGTGTTGTATATATAAAGAATAGAATTCCATATAATGCTATCAGAAACAAGACTCCTTATGAAATGTGGTATGGGCGCATTCCTTCGGTAAAGCATCTCAAGGTCTTTGGTTCCACTTGTTATGCCTTGATACCAAAGGTACATAGAAACAAACTTGGTGCAAGAAGTCGTAAGTGTATCTTCCTAGGGTATTCAAACATCTATAAATCATACCATATTTATGATGAAGTCAACAAAAATTTTCTTGTATCTAGAGATGTAATCTTTCTTGAATCATCCAAAACTGACAACGTTGTTGAAAGGCAACTTGATCGCTTGGATAGATTCACAAATGCAAAATCATTTCAAGAATTTTATAATAAGATTCTGTTAGCTTCCTATACCAATAGGTTTCATTTTTCATGATTGACTGGATAAGTGCCAAATATGTTCATCCTTTCCATGCTGCAAAGGTTCCATATTTTGTAGAATTTCACTATGTACAGGTGGTTGACTCTTGCCACAGTTGATGAATAGCCAGACAGTTTAATCCTGGCTAGATCATGTTTGAATTTACTTGTCTTAGAATAGAGAATAAAGGTCTGTACAAAGAGTTCAAGCTTGGCAGACAAGTAGTTAGGTAGAGAAGCAAAGGGTCTCAAAAGTTTAGTCTAAGCCCTTGGAAGAGATAAGGGTATAACTTAGATAGGAGGGCAGCTAAAAGAAAAGAGAAGAATCAAGGTTTTCTAGTTCAAATGCACCCAATGAAAATGAAGAAAAAAATGTTAGTTGTACTAGGCTGGGTAGGCAGTTTTGATGTTGTAGAAATAGGTTTATGAGCAATTTGGTCCTTGGAACAAGTTTCATCTCATAAAAATCATAAGGTGCCATGGCAAGGTGGTCACAAAACAAATGGAGCATGACTAATTTCCCTCCCCATTTTTCCAAGAAACACTTACTAACATCCCCCCCAAAGACAATGAGATCTGCTCATTGCCCTTAGTCCACTTCATTTCATGGAAAATACTAAGTGAAACCCTGTTTTCACCTAGGAAAAACAAGCCACATTTCTTGTGTAAAATGTTTTTATTCCATTTTTCCAAGTTTCCTACACTTCATAACTTGGTATCCTTTCATTCCCCTATGCCTAAGTTTTCACTCTATAAACTTAG
The DNA here is from genome assembly GCA_000404065.3 of Pinus taeda. Classification (NCBI taxonomy): domain Eukaryota; kingdom Viridiplantae; phylum Streptophyta; class Pinopsida; order Pinales; family Pinaceae; genus Pinus; species Pinus taeda. Next base: position 13,602 of record APFE031272048.1, on the reverse strand, counting down.
CCTTTATCCATAAATATCCATTCCACATATTCATATTAACCTCCTAACTCTATTATATAGCTCCTATATAACATTTTCCCTCCCCCTATTATATAAAATACATAAAAAAATCCCTAAAAAACTAATATCTCGACCCTTGGCAATATAGCCATATAATAAAGATTTTTCGGGAATTATAGGTTCATCTGGAACCTTATAATAACCCTTAGCGCGCATGCATAGGTTGGGTTTCATTTAACCTTCAGTTATATGAATAACCAAACTGCCATAGTCCAGAGCTGAAATACACTAAAAACCCCGCAAAAACATTATACAGCGGCAATATATTAAGGTGGGTCCCCGTGCCATGCCCCACTGTTTGCCATTCGTCGTCGACTGTTGGATCGGGGCTCTTAGATCCAATGGTGTAGAACTGTATCGCGATATCCCTAGTGCCCGAACATTACATTCCGGGAAAATGGCGGTTTCACCGCCATATAGGGGACACGCGTTGCCCACCCGGATGTATCCCAACCCCCCTGCTCAATTCCATCGCTACTCGAAAAGCGATGTGATAATACCACTTACCTCCCTCCCTCCCCACCGCTGACATCATTCGATGACGTCATATCCACGTCAGCTTCATGTCATTGTTGCCACCTCAGCGCCAGATCATCTGCCACGTCACCCTTCGTACCCTGCTACACGACGAAAAATTTGTGTCATGATGACGTCATCACAAAAAGCCCATAAAGCCGAATTTTGATAAAAAATCCCGTGAAAGTGATTGTTTTTTACCATGTTATTGCATTATTTTACTAAACTTGTGCATGCATACGACTACGAAATCGCCAGCAAACCTTCAGTCTGTCACCTCGACCACCATAGCTCGGCGCCCCACTCTGCAAGTCGTCTCCCAACCAGCAAGTAACTCCAGTGCATTGTGAGAACAGGTATTTACCATAATCCTGCTAAAAACCCTCTGAATTTCGAATTTTCACTGTAGAATTGTCCGGGCAAACTAGAAACTTGTTAAAATTCACCCTGCTACCTGCACATAAATACACTATGACTACTTTTTCATCAAAAAACCTGCACATCGCATACCTGTCTATACAATTTGCCCAGCAAGCCGAGAAAAACAGGTATTCACCTAAGCCTTGCTCCCAAGCTCCCTGTTTGACTTCCCTCTGCAAAATTTCCCAATGAAACTACTATTTTTCCCACATTTTACTATAAAATCTACCAACTCCATCACCCTCTGCAAATCTCTCCCATTTAAGCCGAGCTCTAGGTCTTTCTGGTTTGTAATTGCCAAAGGAAAGGCCCTAAAACTATTGCTACCATTCCTTACTGAAAAAACCCTCCAAGCTTCATTCTCTGCTGCAAATTCTGCCTACCAAAGTCCAAACAAAGCACTCCAGTTTGCAAATCCTCTGAAAAAAGCCCCAATGCTGCTATTTTTCCCACTGTTGTTGTAAAGACTCACATGTCAATTAAAACCACCAGAGAAGTTATAAATATGGAAGCCCCTGCTCCAGTAGCCCTCAATGTGGCCCCTCTCAATGCTCCACATAAAGAACTTGAATGGTTACCCCTAGCTAACAAGGATTTCCAGATTAATGACATAATGGGTAACAAATCTCATCTCTAGGCCTTCTGTGAGATCAGGAACAACCACAGAAACAAAGTTGATATCTTTGGGATTTGGGAGTCAAATATGCCTATGTACTACCTTCCTTGTGTAAATGTTTTTCCTAACCTCATTCACCAATGCCATGCCAATTATGAGCCCACTCAAAGGGCAGTGATGTCTCCTTCTGGGACAGTTCTATTCTATATCACCCCTGAATCAATAAATGAGATGTTGCATCTCAAGCCAACTGGGCCACTGACTCCTCTTTCCTTGGGATTTCTGCTTGACCAAGGTGCCAAATTGCCAAGTTCAGAGATAACCAGAATAGGCAAAATATTTATGAAACCCAATTGTCAACCTCAGGAACCTCCTCCATACCTGGACACTTGGTTTAATGAAGCAGGAAAGTTTATTATTGACATGATAGCCTACATCCTGGGATTCAAAACCAGTGAGTATGTAGATGAAACCATATTGGTCCTCTTATCCATCTTTTCTCCAGGAAAGCCCCCTGTTGTTAGGTATGATTATGCCACCTTCATAGCTGATAAGATCCATGAGCAATTCATGAGCATGGACAGAGAAAAAGTGTTTAAATACACATCATACATATATCATTTGTTCCTCTACTATCAGTCAGATAGTTTTCAAGTTCCCCTCAGGAAATTAGATGTCAAAGGAGAGCCACGGTCTGTAATCTTCTGGACCCCAGTCTTCCACCATGTTTACTTTTCTCCTTATACTTATTGTGAATTCATTGATCTATTCATATATCCAGCCACCTCTTTACTAATAACAAGTCCTCCAGATAGACTTTTTGGTGAAATGCAGAGAATTCTGTAGCTCTCCAAGAACTATAGCATAGGTGACTGGTACCTTTAGCAGAATCACACTGTGATCCGGATATATGGCTGTGAGTTGTGCCCCTATAAATTGTCAAAATATGTGCCAATGTGATTGTTTGCCCTGGAATACTTTAGACAATTCATCCAAGCAGATGTAATTCATTTCTGTGAGGCCAAGAAAAAGGCACAACTTAAAATAAGAAATCAATTGGGCCCTTTTACCTTCAATAAAAGGGAAGCCTGGCAAGAGGGTGATGAGATTTTAGGGCAAAGACTCAAGCTAAAACAGAGTTTCTATTGGGCACCATATGACCCTAATCATTTCATAAGTTATAGGAAAGTGAAAAATAAGTTGCCAGCATATGTTCATTGTCCAATCCCTGAAATCCAGCAATATGCTAATCAACAAGAGTGGCTAGAGGGCACATTATTTGAAGATAACTGAAGAAGATAAATTGGAAAAGGAAATGAAAGAGCTTGAAAAAACATTTGACCTGGACTCGTTTGGATAGGTACCCTTCAAGCTGCCCTAGCACATTGGAGGTGATACATATTTTGCTGAGAGCTCACAGCAAGCATCACAAAAGGTCAGTTCAGCAGCAGCAAAGGGCAAGGAAGTGATGGATATAGAACAACAGACCATGGCAAATCAGCCCACCACATCAAAAGAACAGGGAGAAGGGTAAGCTCCCCCAGCTCAAACCAAGGCTTTAGAAGCCCTTGTGCTACAGACTCCTCAAAATGAGGAAAAGAGCAGAAAGAGAGACAGAGAAGAGGATGCCCCTGCCAGTGGACCATCAGAACAACCGGGAGATAAGAGGCAAAGGTTGAATCCCTACTCTGAGGTGGAATTTTTGGAAGATACCACAAGCAGCATGAGAGATCAGGAAAGGACCGAGCAGCAAACTTCTCCATTACCTGGCACCTCAGCTAGCTCATTCCAGCAAGACCTAGAGAGGAAACATAGTGTGGAAGTTTCATCCACCAGGCCTCAAAGCAAGCAAAGCTCAGATATCAAGAAAACTTTCCCTGAAATAAAAGCTAAAAATAATCCAGTAAGGATGCAACTTTATAATCATCTAATGAGGACAACACCTACCAATCAACAAAGGCTAATGGCTGCTTATGATATTCAGGACAAGAAAATGATCCTCAGTCATTTCAAGCCCAAGACACAGCAACCCCAGTCAGCTGCTGATTATATAAGAACCAATCTAGAAGTTTTCTCTAAAGATATCCACCCAATTGACCAGATTGAATTACATAAGCAAACTAGGGAGATGGTGTATTCCACCTTGGCAGATAAGGCATTGCTTGCTCACAAACTGCAAAATTCATTACACAATACCTCTACCCAATTAGAATTGGAAAAGGCTTCTTCTTTAGCTAAGGACAACAGGATTAAGTCCTTAGAAGAAATTATCATCGAACTTGGGCATAATCCTAAGGATCAAAGCACTAATGAAGAAGAAGGAGGAGGACATTGCAGTCCTCAAAAGGCAATTAAAGCTACCAATTATAGTGCATCCACAAACTTTAGAAGTTGCACAGCAGAAAGAAGAGGAGGACATGGTAATTTTACTAATGAGGATGAATTAGAGATTGGCAAAAACAGAACAAGCATTGGAGAAAGAAATTAAAGAGAAGCAAGGAGAGTCGACCTCCCAGCCACCTGAAACATCTCCAACAGGTACCATTGCTCCCCCCACAGGTACAACAGTAGTCTCTCCTACTATCCTAGCATCAACAGTAGGTACCTCAGCTTCAGCAGCAACAACAGGGCCAGATACCAGCATGGGCATGGATGAATTAATGAAAGCAGTAAAAGAGCTGGAGGCCCAAATGTCAGAGCTTAAAGAGGAAAAAGGAAAACTGGCCAAACTAGAGGTAAGCTGTGAAAAATCAAAGATAATAGTGGCAAAGAAAACCAGAGAGGTAAAGGCCCTGGAGAACAAGGTGAAATCATTGGAAAAAGATTTCACCTTGCATAAACCTCTAGCAGACATCAAAATGATTTTGTGGACCAAAATTGGCCAGTCTATCACTGACCAATAGCAATCAATTCAAACAATCCATGAACAAATAGAATTGATAGAAAGGGCCCAAGTGGAAATTCAAAGGGCCAGGGCATCATTGGGAAACATGCCTGAGCAGGCCAATAGACTAATCCATTTTTTGAATACTCATACTAAAGAATAGTTAGCAGCTTTAGAGATCGTGGATAGAACAGGCACCATTTTGACAGTGAAAAAGGTGCTAACAATGAGGAATTTTGTACAGACTTTGGAAAGGAAGTGCCAAGAAATGTAGTTGGATATTAATGCCTTCATAGAGAAGTTTACAGTCTTGAAGCAGAAGGGTCTACCCAGTTTACTAACCAGCAATCAAAGACTGTTATCTCATCAACAATATGCTCACAGGGTAAACACATATGTTACAAATCAAATCACAGCATCATCAAGCACTTCAGAATACAAAGGACCTCCCTCTGGACAGAGTTTATATGACAAATTGGAAAATTTGTTTTATATTGAACATGAAATAAATCATCTTTTTGAAGTCAAGCCCAACTTCTACAGGTATACTGAGGCTGATGAAACACTAGTAAAAATACAAAGACATCAGTTGCCAACAGACCAATGGTGGCAGAGCATGCTGGAAATTTTACCAAGGTAATTTGGATTCTTCTTTTTATCTACATTTGGTCAAAAAACGAAACACGTGGCAGATATAATAAAGATGAAAACAATAGAGGAAGGAGATCAAGAAAGGACTAGGACGCATTAAAGCAGAATCAAGCATGTGTGAAAGGGTTAGGACAGCAACGCAGGAACGCAAAGCAAAGACACAACTACCAGCTGACTTCCTGAATTAAAAAAGTCAAAATATCTTATCAGTCAAAGAAGCCAGCACAGCAACAATTACTCCTACATTTATTTCTACATTTATTCCCTTGTTAGAGTAGGTGACGGAATTTATTGCTTGATATCTTATCCACAAGATATTTTGTAACTCTCTTTTGTATAAATACCTACCCAAGAAATGTATTCGAGGTTGGTGATTTTCCTCTTTGGACCACGTTGTAGCTCTGAGATTTTTTAATACAAAGGTTGTTGAAGTGCACAGTTGCTGGACCTCCTGAATGAGGATTTTATGTTCTGGGCTCTGCTACAGAGTTCCTATGTATTTCTATGGATCAATAAGTTGTTCTAAATCGTGTTTTGTGTTTTCTATGTTTGTGAATTTCATATATGTTTCATAATCTTAGTAACAGGGAAAAAGAATAGCCCAGAACTTGTTTAAATACACTCTGTGTTCAATCCCTGTTGTTATTTATGTTTTCTTCAGAATGAGGATAAACAGGAATTCTTAGATTCTTCTGTTTCAACTGATTCTTTCACTTTGAAATTTGCCAAGGAATTCTTTACTTCTCTTTGATAATATTCATACACTTTCCCTCTACCATCATGATGAAGGATTCTTAATTGCCCTTCATCCACCGGCTTGCGTTCCATCAATTTCTAGATTTCAAAATTGTTCCAAAATTGATTATCTTGCTCTGTAGTATTGCCCTTTATCAGAAAAACACACTCAGCAGTCCATCTTCATAGACCCCATTTGCCCAATGGAATAAAATGTTTTAGAGTTGCATCCCAGCTCTATTTAAAATCACCATCCAAACAAACTTAAAACAAAACCCTGCACATCATAACTAGCATAAAATACTTCAAAAAACAAAGTTGAGTTATAAAGAGAGAGCCCTCTCTAGATGCAGTTTGGCTAGAAGTTGCATCTAAAATATTGGTTAGTGGTTACCTCGGCTGTATTCCCTTTCTCACAAGTTTTGGGGAACAACCTGAGTGATAACATCATTGGCGACTCCACTGGGGACTGAATGAATGTCTGTTACTACTGTCTAGCTTCTAAAGCTATAGATGGAGCCTCAAGTTAGCCAAGCAGCCTTTGAAACTATCTTTGCTATGCAATCACAGGAGTAAATAAAAGCTACTTCAGTCCAACTCCAGTTTAGCTTTAGATTTTAAACAGCTGTTTGGCCATCCTTGTTTCAAACCTACCTAAAGTAAAGCCCAACTCCTCCTACATTTCAGGAGCTTCCTTCAAGATATTGTCAAAACTTGTATCATCCAAATATTCCCAGAAAATACCCAAAATATATACTTTAGAAGCTGGCTCCAAAGAAGAAAACTCATTACACTAGGTCAAACCCAGACCCAAATCCTCTAGCTATTTTTGACAATCCAAATTTGATTCCTAAGAGCCTTAGGAAACCTGAAAATCAAGAGAGTTCTGCGGATTCAAATCTTAAAACACCTCAGCAGAAACCTACTCAAACTCAACCTACTAGAGTATAATCTCAAGCCTTTCTTCCTAATGCTGTAGCTTCTTCCAGTTCACCTTTATCACTCCAAAACCTCTTTTCCACCCCTCCATCCACAACACTTATCTCAGCTGTTATCCCTGTGCTTCCAGTTGTCCCACTTTTTCCTACTAACATGGCAAATCGATATGCTCCCCTGCAGTTTCTTGCCAATCCAGGGGCTATGCCACAGGATTATCAGAGCAAAATTACCTATTTTGATGGTAATGGCACTTACATTGTTCAACAACATACCAAGAAGATGACAGATTATTTTGAAAACTATGAGATTGATGATGATGTCAGGATGAAATTTTTTGTCCGGAGCTTAACTGGTGATGTAAGGACCTGGTTTAGGTCATTCCCTGCAAACACAATAGCTAATCCAGATGCCCTTTATCAGACTTTCCTAAACAGGTGGGAAAAGAAAAACTATCCTTTACACATCTTAATAGAATATGAGAACTTGAAGAGAGGCCCATAGGAAAGTGTCCAAGATTATTGTGCCAGATTCAACAATACCTACCTTGCTATTCCAATAAATCTTAGACCACCACCAGACTTAGCATTGATCAAATTCCCTGATGGATTTGACTCAGACATGGCTTACCAGCTCAGGGAGAGATCTCCTCCTAGCCTCGAAGATATGCAGAGCATAGCTGTGAGCGTGGAAGCCAATCTGATTTCTAAACGAAATCGAGCTAGATCTGAAAGAAGAACAACTTTCAAAGAAGAACCATCTGCCTTTGAACAAAAACTTGATGTAATCATTAAAGGCATGGACAGACTAGAAGATAGAGTGGAAACTATTGAGAGGAAATCTTCATGGGAGGGCCAACCAAACAGTAATGCAAGAAATCTGAACTTTAGAAAAAATCAAAATCCCAATGTAGGAAAAGTTGGTCCACACCAAAACATAAGGCCCCCCTTCCAAGAAAACTATGCAAAAGCCTCCACATCTAGTGAACCAACAGAGGACCCCCGCATTAATCTAATGGGTCTCAATAATGGACAACCAATTTTCCTAACTCAAGAAGATCAAGAGGCTTATACTCTTAGTCAGTTTCAAATGCAATCAGGGGAATCCTTTGATTTTAAGCAAGGGTATGATACAGCTGTGTATGAAGTCCACAAGCAGTATAACTTGAGAAGTAGGAGAATAGACATCCCTGATGATCCCAAGCAGAAGACAATCAAGCAATCTACCAAAACCAAACTCAAGGATTCTCATATACAAATTGTTCCTAGATCAACTTCCAATCCAAATGGTCCAACAGTTGAAGATATTTCAGACAAAGATAAATCAAAACAGCGCTCTACATCTGTTTCTCCACTCAGAGAAATTGTAGAGGAACCTCTGGAAGATGGTGTGCAAGTAACTACAACTCATCATGACATTCCAGCAAAAGAGGCAATTGTTGAAAACTTAGTTGAAAAACACAACCTTGCTGCCCAAAATGTCAAAACACAAACAGAAAAACCCTTTAATATGGAGACTGAAATAAGTAATTTAAAAGTAGCCATCCCATTGTCTGAATTGACTAAGCATGAAGTTTTTAGAGAACAAATTAGCAGATCATTACAAATTTCAGAAAACAAAGATTCAGTTAATATCCTTGATGATCAACTAGAACTTATATTTGGCCCTGAAGCAAATGGTAAATTAGTAGATGCAGGGGTCCCTCCCTTCTATGTAAGTTTAAACATTCATGACAAGGTGCTTCACAATGCAATGTTTGATTCAGGAGCTTCCCATAATCTGATGCCTAAATCTGTCATGGAAAAGTTGGACCTAGATATCACAAGGCCATACGAGGACCTATTTTCCTTTGATTCCAGTCATGTCCGGTGTCTAGGCTTAATCAAGGATCTGTGTGTGTCATTACTCCAATATCTAGCCAAGACAATTCTCATGGATGTGGTGGTAGCTGATATTCCACCCAAGTATGGAATGTTGTTATCTAGATCCTAGGGTGCCAAACTACAAGGATCTTTGCAACTAGACATGTCTTATGCCACCATCTGAGTCTTCAGCCAGCCTAAGAGGCTATACCGAGAAACTTTGATGAAGTATGTGGTAAGTAGTCAAGAAAAACCCGAAAACTTTCCCATTTATTCTATGCATTCAGACATGGACTCTTTTATCTTGTACAACACTGAGATTCAAACCCTAACTGATGTTAAAATTATGGCTTTAAGTTAGGATGAATTCCTAGATAAAGAATCCACAGTTCAGATTCAAGAAGTCTTGGAGAACAATAAATTTGACAGTCACACCTGAGGAATCCCCTGAGACTGAAAATCCAACTATGCCTACTGAGCAAATTGAAAAAGCTCCTAATACCAGTTCAAACCAAGAAAACCTAATGGATTTGTCAATAAGCTAGGAGCAGGGGCAGGGGTTTGGATACATAATACGAAGGATGACCATGCTGAGGGACATGCATATAGATTGAATTTTAGATGCACTAACAACATGGCCGAATATGAAGCCCTCCTCTTAGGGCTCAAAGTGATCAAAAGCCTAGGTGTAGCTCGAATATACAAATGATCTTAGGCTGAGATCATATAGAGCTGCTACAATGGAAATTCTCAACACCTTTCTTGAATCCCAATTGACCAAAATTCCAAGGAATCAAAATTTGCATGCTCATAGTCTAGCAACCTTTGCAAGTACTTGCAAATTGCCTTTTAATCCCAATCACCGATTCACTGCCGAAATCAAACATAGACCTGTTGTACCAGATAATGTTCAAAACTGGCAGGTGTTTGAAAATGACACACAAATCAACAATTTTCTGACTTTGAAAGAGGATTTCTCAAGCACAAAAATGGATACCAACATAATAGATGAAAGCAATCAAATAGACAAAATTGAAACACATATTTCTACTAAAATAGCAAACCAAATTCTACATCCCACTAAGTTCACTAAAATAGATTTACAGGAACTTCAAGAAAAAGAATGTGAGGATGCAATTGGAGTAGAATGTGAAGTCATTGAGTTGAAGGATAATTTTCTACCTACAGACCTCACTCCTTTAGAGGACATTTTTGACTCAAATGACATCTCTAGGAAACCTAAAATGCAGCCATTAAACGCAGAAATTGAGGACTGTAATTTAGGAACTGCAGAAAATCCCAAAATGATAAAATTGTCCAAAGCTCTACCTCTTGACCAAAAACTCAAGTATATTGAGCTATTCAAAGAATTTCAAGATTTCTTTGCATGGAGTTATGAGGACCTAAAGTCTTATGACAATGTAGTCATCCAACACACCATACCTCTCAAAGAAAACCAAAAACCTTTCAAACAGAAACTTAGGAGGGCCAACCCCGTGCTGCTCCCTTTGATTGAGAAAGAAGTTAAGAGAATGTATGAAGCTGGAATTATAGCTCCAATCAGATTTTCAGAATGGGTTTCAAATTTAGTACCCATTAGAAAGAAGACAGGGGAGATTAAGCTATGTGTTGATTTGAGAAATTTGAACAAAGTCCCTTTAAAGGATAATTACCCTTTACCCAAAATGGACCACATTCTACAAAGGGTAGTGGGTGCTTCAAGGATATCACTGTTAGATGGATTTTCAGGCTTCAATCAAATCCTAATGCACCCTGATGACCAAGATAAAACTGCTTTCACAACCCCTTGGGGGACATTCAAATATGTGAAAATGCCTTTTGGACTCAAGAATGCAGGAGCAACTTTTCAAAGAGCCATGGATATTGCTTTTTCTAAAGAGATCCATGACTTTTTAGTCATTTACCTAGATGACCTTACAGCTTTTTCCAAATCAGATCAAGAACATGTTGATGCCTCGAAAATCGCTGCAACAACATTGGGGGATAACCACCCGGTCCGGACCTTAAAAGCAGCTCCTTTTCCGTTTGGTGTAGTGGCTCCGACTGTTCATCTAGGTCCAGTTACCTTCTCCCTATTGCTATTGGTTTATAATGTATCTTTAACTACCAATAGACAGGGACATCAGATCACTTC
>APFE031272038.1:11240-37558 GCA_000404065.3 Pinus taeda | reverse complement strand
TGCAATACTCCCAATGAGATTTGGAAAAGGGTTGAAGATCTCTACGGGAAACAAGATGAGATGAAAGGACATATGCTCAAAGTGGAGCTGCTATCATTGGATCCACGGAACTATGATAGAATTCAAGACTTCTTCACCAAATATAATGATCTATTGCTGCAACTCAAGGGTTGTGGAATTGACAAATCCAAGGAGGAAAGTCGCAAATCTCTCTATTATGTCAAAGCTCGGACTGGAATACTCTGTCTTTGTGTCTACATTTCATTCAGTAAGGCTCGCAACAGGTAAATCCTACATTATGCCTTCTCTCAAAGAATTTATGGAGTCCCTTATTTTTGAGCAAGATAAACTCATTGGCATGGGGAAAATCAAACCTCCAAAAGCACATGCACTTGTTGTGCATGATGGCAGCCACAATAAAAATCACAGATCTGATTCAAATCAGAAAAATCAACAGGAAAAAGACAAGGGCAAAGCGCATTCCCATCCAAAGAAAGAAGGGTACACCAATCCCTTCAATGACTCCTCTGGCTCGAGAAATGAGAAAGGGACGAAAGGAAACAGATGCACCTACTATCAAAGAGGATTCCATCCAAAATCCTCTTGCATGAAGAAACAAATTGACCAAATGGCAGAAATCCTTCAGAAGCACAATCTTGGGGACCACATCCCTCTGGGTGCCAAGAAGAAAACTGAGGATCCGCCACACAGGAAAGGTAACAATTTTCATGCTTTAGTTGCAATTAATTCTTCTCCTAATGCATGGATTATAGATTATAGTGCATCACATCATATGGATGCTAAAAAGGAAGTCTATTCCTCTTTGGATGCATGCAAAGGGCCTCCCATCCTCATGGGAGATCACTCACCTATTGAGGTCACCAGAGAAGGTAGAGTGGAACTTTTACATGGAAGCTTTGAAGATGTGCTTCATGTTCCAAAGCTTTCGGTAAACCTACTTTCAATTTATCAGATCACTCATTCCAGCACCAGAAAGAGAGTGGAATTCACTCTAGATGCAGTGAACATATATGACCTACATAGCAGCTTCAAAATTGCAACCAGTGAGGTAAACAATGGAGCCAGACTGTATACATTTTCTGAATTTATTGAATCTGAATCCTCCTTATTGCTTACACACGCTGATGATAGTAGTAGTCTTTGACACGAGAGGTTTTGTCACTTAAATTATAGGTATATGTAGCATCTAAGCAAGAATGAGAGGGTGGAAGGCTTACCAAATATGAGTTTCTCCAAAGGAGTTTGTGAAGGGTGTGTCCTTGGCAAACATCTTAGAGAAACTTTTGACACCGACAAGACTCACAGAGCATCCTCTCCTCTAGTTTTGATCCATAGTGATCTCATGGGACCATTTCCTCATCCTTCCAATCAACAAAGCAAGGTATGTGCTTACATTTATGGATGATTTCTCACGGTATACTTGGGTGTATCTTCTGAGTGCCAAATCTGAAGTTTTTGCGCACTTTGAAGATTTCAGAGCATTAGTTGAGACACAGTCAGAGAGAAAGATCAAAGCCCTCAGTACAGACAATGGGGGGGAATATGTTAACACAACACTTCGGAACCTTTGCTTTCAGTCCAGCATAGAGTTGCAGTACATAGTTCCAAACATTCCGTAGCAGAATAGAGTTGCTAAGAGAAAGAACCGATCTCTCAAAGAGATGGCTTCCTGGATGTTGCATGCTAAGTCACTGCCTCATAAGCTATGGGTTGAAGCACTTAATTGTGCTAACTACATCCAGAACAAATCTCCTCATAGGTCTGTCAAGGATCAGACCCCCTTTGAGGCTTGGAGCGGCACTAAACCAGAGGTCACCCACTTCCGTGTTTTCAGCTCCCGAGCATGGGCTAGGATCCCCTCTAAAAAGAGGAAAGCTCTTGATCCATAGAGCATTGAGTGCATCTTTGTTGGATACCCTGATGGTGTGAGGGGATACCAACTCCTCATTTCCTCTACAGACAAGCTCATCATTGAGCTAAGTGTCAAATTTGAGGAAAGTCTCTCGCATGCTCCTCAATTGCCGAATGCAGACACCTTTTATCTACCCCATGTCTGAGATGATGACTCAATACACTCAGATGCAGATACAGAGCATGCAGATGACGAGGAAGAGCATGCAAATGCAGAGACATAGTCTTCAGAAACAAATCTAGTGCATGATTATGATGATCCACATCGAAGCCCAGATCGGGCTTCCAGCAGTGAATCATATTCCGCTGTCATAAACCAGAGAAAAAGGATCTTACATGAGGTATATGCATAAGACCACCCAGCTCCTAGAAATGGTCTTGTGGGGGGTAATTCTGATCCGCAAAGGACTAGCTCAGAGTTTATTGAGCCTCCTCTTGCCCTCACTACCACTGAACCATCACCATCCTGGCATTGTCATTTGGTTCATTCTTCAGACCCACTATCTTATGTTGAGGCTACTGGGCATCCATCTTGGGAGTCCACCATGAAGGAGGAGTATAACTCCGTCCTCGAGAACCAAACCTGGGATCTAGTCCCCCTTCCTTCAGGAAGGAAACTTCTCCAATGCAAATGGGTCTACAAGACCAAGTGTGCTATAAATGTGCAAATCACCAGACAGAAAGCAAGGCTAGTAGCCAAAGGCTTCCAACAAGTGCATGGCATTGATTATGACGAGACCTTTGCTCCAGTAGCAAAGATGGATTCCATACACCTTACACTTACCATTGCGACTGCCCAGGGGTGGGAAGTACATCATATGGATGTGAAGAATGCCTTTCTTCATGGAGACCTATCTAAGGAGATCTACATGGAGCAGCCACATGGTTTCATTTAGGATTCATATTTGGTCTGCACACTGAAGAAATCTCTCTACGGCCTTAAGCAAGCCCTGAGAGCTTGGTATGCGAAGATGGATTCGTTTCTCTTATCACAAAACTTTGAAAGATGTAAGTCTGATCCGAATGTTTACATGCTCAGGACACATGATTCTCTTCTTATCTTAGTTTTGTATGTGGATGATCTCCTAATCACCCATAGCTCGGCTTCAGCCATTGCTATAGTCAAGAGGGCCTTGCATGATAGGTACTTGATGATGGACATGGGTCCATTACACTTCTTTCTTGGTCTCGAGATCAGCCAAGATGTCGCAGGCATTAAACTCTCTCAGGCTAAGTATGCACGGGATCTCCTCGAGAGATTTTGCATGACTGACTACAAGCCAGCACCGACTCCTTTTCTGTCTGGGATCCACCTTGAGGATGGAGGTGACACTCCATTAGTTGACAACACTCTCTACCGATAGCTAGTGGGGAGCTTATTGTACCTCATCCACTCCAAACTAGATCTCTCATATGCAGTAGGGCCAGTTTCCAGATACATGCAGGAGCCACAGGAGCTACATTGGAATGCTACCAAGCACATCCTCCGATATGTGTAGGGCACCATCACCTTCGAGATTCACTATGCATCAGGCACTGCATTGAATCTCCTTAGCTTCATAGGTTCTGATTGGGTAGGAGACAACATTGATCGCAAGCCCACCTCCGGATATTCACTCATTCTAGGATCTGGCCCTATCTGTTGGTCGAGCAAGAAGCAGGTTGCTATTGCTCTCTCTTCAGCTGAGGCAGAGTATAGAGGAGTAGTCAACATCACCATTCAGGCTCTGTGGCTACAGCACTTCCTCAATGAGTTGGGCATCCAGTTCCACCAGCCCATTGTCATCTGGTGTGACAACCAGAGCACTCTCAAATTTTGCAGGGATCCAGTACAGCGACAGTGGATGAAGTACATAGAGATCCATATGTACTACATCAGAGACTTAGTACATGATCAAGTCATTGCTTTGCAGTTCTGTCCTTCAACAGAATAGACTGCAAACATATTCACCAAGACATTCACTGAGCAAAAGTTTCGCTCTTTGCGGGATCGTCTTGGAGTGAAGGACACAGTTGCTTAGCAACTGTCTTTTCTTCCTTTTTTCTTTTGATTACATTATATTTTGAGGGGGGTGGTTTCCCATGAGGTTTTCCCTCTTTCCTCAATTTTAGTACAAGTTGCACTGTATTTTGGGTGACCTTTGGCCTTAGTTGGCAGGGCCTATTTTCTACTTTTCCCCATAGTGGCGTTCACGGGGGGTGTTAGAACTACTACACACCTACATGCAGAATCTTAGTTAGAGCATGGGAATACATGCAAGATTCCTTCTTCATGATTTACTCCTTGATTTTCTTTCTTTAACTCCGCAACTGGTTAGTTCTTCTGCATGATTTACTCCCTGATTTGCTTCTTCTTTAACTCCGCAACTGGTTAGTTCTTCTGCATGATTTACTCCCTGCTTTGCTCCTTCTTTCACTCCGCAAATGGGTAGTTCTCTTCGGAACTTGTTATAGGTGTTGAGTCTTCTCATTGATCGCCACTATGGTGCATTACCTTGGGATCGTCACCCAATGATGATATATCATGAGCATTGTAACTTATTTTCTATGAATTATTCTTTTGTTCTTTCGATTTTTTTTTAGTGTTTTTGCTACGCAAAGCTGTGTGTTCAACCTTTACTAGCTAGATTCATCTGTGCAAGTTTTCTAACACATTTACAAGAGAATCAATAATGTGGGAAAAATATGTAAGTTTGATTTGAGGCAGAGACCACTAATTGACATGTTTCATATACAACTCCATGTCAATTTTTTGGTTTAAGTAGATTTATACGACATTAGATATAGAAACAAGAATTTTGTAGAATTAACATTAACAAATATTTGAAGTTACACATTAAAAAGAAGAAACAACTTATCAAAGAGAAATAAGCTTAAAAGAATTATAGTTGTTATAAACAGGATATTCTGGAATTTTATCCGTATTGAATTTTAAATAGTCAACTTTTTTCTATCGAATCTAATTCAGATTTGAATTCAACTCGACTTTGGTACCTATGGTATGGCGTGATTTACCTTGCAGTCGTTCTCATGCTTCAGATTGATTGCACACAACAACCTAACAATTGCATCAGGATCGAGCTTTGGATCAGTTTTATTCCAATCCAACCATGGATGCACTTTAAAATTTCACCCCAAGCATAAAGTAGTTTATGGTCCCTACTGGATGTTCACAAGTTGTAGCCTGTTGTGATGCAAAGCCTCAGATCAGTTTCAGTTACTAAGGTGGCATCATGATAGCTACAGATACGAAAATATCAGTCCAGATTATTATAAATGGCTCTTTGAGGGATTTTATGCCTCATGGAGTACGCTTTATCAGGATAATTATTACAATAGGTTTTCTAAACTATCATTACACCTGTTGAATCTCCGTGTATAACTTCAAACGATGGATATGTGAATAATTGTGTAATGCAAATCTTCAATCAACCATGTATAGGTGAACGTGGGAGCACCCAGTAGGGTGATTGCTTCTCCAAGGTTTTAATAACCCACTAATTTCACGTTGCTTTGAAGTTTCAACCCTTCGATATGAACCCCTGTGTTTGAAGGAACCTGAATAGATTAACTCTTTCTGTAGAACAACTAACTGTTTGTTTGTTTTTGAATGAATTTTGCGATAATGGAAAATAAATGGAAATGAGAATTTTATAATCATATATTGCAACGACAATTAATTTCATCGGTGAAACTAAGTTATTTAGATATGTATAAGAAGGCATTGTTTACAGAAAATGGACCTCGACAGAACCATCTATCAACTATGTACTGTATTTGGTACATGCCACAAATAAAAATCAGCATGTCACATCCGAGAGAAGCTTACAACGACGACTCAATCGACTTTTTGTAGGGCTACTGTGAGGAGGATCAGTACTAGGCAAGTTTTTGCAACTTTTGGCAGACAACTTGTAGCCCTGTATGAGACTAGATGCCTGGTTCTTCTTGCTCCATTCGAATTTGATAGGGAATTTAAGGGTATTCTTAGCATTAACCTTCTTGGGTTTCTCAATGGTAGCTACCACCCTGATATTCCTACTTTCCAGTTCCTGCAATTGAACTTTCCTTTTGTGGCTTTGAATTTTCTTATTTTCCTCCAAGTCTAGGCACTGATCACATACATTCAAGTCATGTAGTGCGTACACATATCAGAACCGAAATAACGAATTTGAGTCCCAAGAAAACACAAGAAAAATAGAAGCAAGAACAGAGTCTCACATGTACTGAAATCGGTGGTGGCATCCGTGGCGTTTGAACAAACTTTCCTGAAATCCAACATCGCGACACATGCAACATTCTCTTCCTTTCCGTTTCTTAGTATTCTCTCTAGAGTTATAATTTAGGGTTTTACTTTCTTCCGGAGCCATACCACTCAGTTCCCAATGATTTTTAGCATGGATGCGTGCAAATTTTGCCTAATTTTCTACCCGAATCCTCATTCTTTCGCTTATAATATATTTGTTGAGGCTCTCTGCCAATTCAATATGAAATCATAAGTTCTAATTTCCTTGTATAGTTCGTGGGATGATTGACACTCCCAAATGCACCGGGTGTAACACCCAACCTACATAGATAGGCTTCTTTACCGCTTTACTATTTTACAATTTTACTTTTACTGTCATTTCTTTAACATATCAAAGTAATTTTGTAATAAACGATAGAAATAGACTTATTTCAAAACCAAAAATTGGTTGCATTAACCTCTTGAGACAATTATGGTGGTTATTGATCATTTCCCTTAAGAGGGGGAATCCGAGGAAGGCGTGGGCCTGGAGGAGAGAGGAAGGAAGGAATTGAATGAGAAGGCATGAGCTAGGTGGGTGAAATAAATTAGTGGGAGTCTTGGACTTCATGTTTCGTAACCAGTGAATACCACTGTCTGGAGGGGAAGAGCTCAGGGGAGAGTTTGGTCATCGCCAGACTCGTGGATGGGTGTGAGATTTTCCAAAAGTTGAAGTTATTTAGCCAAAGGAAACATAAAAGTATAATTTAGATATGAAGTTTATATAATCATTGTCTGGAGGGGAAGAACTCGATGGGTGGTGAGATTTTCTAAGAAGTTGAAGTTATTTAGCGAAGGAAACATAAAAGTATAATTTAGATATGAAGTTTATATAATCTCAGTATACAAATATGTGGATAACGGTATAATATAGCTGTTAATCTTGTTTAAACACACAAATACAGGTCTGTAGAAATATGTACAACTCGGTTATCAATCTTGTTTAAAAACGAGAATATAGGTCTGTAAATAGAAGTACATTTGTAAATACATGTACAACTCGGTTGAATAAGTAATTCTAGCCTCAGCATACAAACTGTATAAATGCACATAAGAAAAATTGTACATTGTATATTACACATAAGTTGTGGTTTAATTGATACAGGAAAAGTTACAATTCTGAGAAGTATAAATACCCAAAATAAATTTACAAAAGCTGAGGTTCTAAGTTTGAATAGACTAGAACTTAAATGAGTGCAATGGAATAACAAGATTAAACATATAAATGACGGAATTTCTTAATAGCAAACTAATAGTACATGGTACGAGAAATAGTAGAGCATCGAAAAAATTTAAGATATCTCACTGAGAACATCCATGAGAAACCCTATCATAATTGCAATGTATTAGTTTAAAAAAAAAAATGTGAGCAAAACAACAACCCAGAAATAAGGAAAATTACAAATACTTATGCTGCCTTCAGAATGCAATAACAAAATTACTAGGAGTAGCATATCATGAAGAACCATTTATACATGAACAGAAATCGAAGTTATCTATTAGAGTTGCTATATTTTCTGAAGGATTCAAAAAAAAAACTTTTTGGAACCCTGAGTTCCTTGCCAATACAAAGTACAATAGAAGTAGAGAATCATTGAGATATAAAAGAAACTTACACATTCACTGTCTTGAGAAACCAGATAGAGTCTTTGACCTTAGTGACTTGGTCAACTTTAAAATAAAAAATTCCTAAAATCGAACTAGAGGACCTGAAACCAGGTGAAAGAAACCAACTTGGAACAATAACACAAAACCTGTAGGTTATTAATGCCTTGGACCTAAACGTGTAAAGAGAATAATTGCTAGGTCTCCCTCTTACATGTGGAAGATGATCACAGAGGGTTAAAATAGATCAAGTAATGACAACGCTCAATGTGGAAATACGGAAGCAGTGAAAGAGAAAACTTATCTGTAATAACTGAGGAACTGGTTGAAAAATTGGGGTGGGATCTCTAGCAATAGGAAATGATAAGGGTAAGTATTAAGAAATATTTTAATTAACTAAACCTAGGAACTAGTTGAAAAATCTAGGTGGGATCTCGTCAATAGGAAATGATAAGGGTAAGTATTACGAAAGATTTTAATTAACTAAACCTAGCCAATATTTATCATAGACCATGCTTTCACATGTACCTTCTCAGAAATGTCATGCAATAATGTCAAGGTCAAATGATCTGCGATAGGAAATAAGGTAATACTACTGTACTGGGAGTGCCTCTAGAAGGAGCGAAACAGATGTGTGGGCAGCCATATCCTCTGCTCAACTTGCATTGACAAGCTACAACCTTAGTCGAGTTATTCTCAATGATTCAGTAGATAAATTAGCTATCTGCAAACCCTAAGACGAAAAAAACCCTCACGATTGAAGAGCCCCTCTACCTTGAGGGTTTTTTTCAAATGTCGCGGAATGCCAGATGGGGAAGGTAGGCGGTTACCTAATTCCGTCTGGACATGGCTCATCCGTTAGATCAACATCTAGCGGATCGACGGTAGAAAAACCCCTAACTGTCAAGGAAAGGTTAGGAAGGTGTATGTGTACTTTAATGACAAAGTTGGATGACAACTGAACTCCACCAATCACCTTAAAATGCATTAAATAACGTTGGGGTGGTGAAATGCCTTTCTTCATGCATGAAATAATTAAAAGTTGATCATGGTCTTTTATGTTAAGTTTAATGTTTGATATATATTACACTTTGAATACATAATATGGCTATGTGTAATAGTAGATAACGGTAAATAATTTTTTTATTTTTTTTGTTTACATGTATATGAATACATGTTACATATGGTATCAGAGCTTGCCTAGGTTCCAACACTGAGGCTTCTTGGGAACTAAAGTGATACAATGTGTGGATGAATGAACATAGAATGCGAGAGGGAACCTCAAGGACAAAATGCAGAGGGGATCTAGACCGCCAAACTGGTCAGAAGCATATTATGTAGGAGCTAATCCTAAAATGTGGATATAGTTGGGATAAGAGACTCGATAGGCCAATGCCACTCTGCTAGAAACTATCCAACAATTACTTGCTGAGATGACTAGCTTGAGAACTGATAATGAGAGGTTACGATAGGAACAAGAGAGGATTCTAAAAAGTTTATATGATCAATAGAATTAGCATGGGCCTGACCCTAGTGTTGGTAATGGAAATAAAATTGAATCCTTCCATCAAATATAGGATAATGTCGAGTCAGAAGGGGAACATGATAATGATGAAGGACATTACAATAGTGTCTTTGACAATTGGAAAGAAAAAATGCACCGAAGTGAACTTCAAGGAGAATTAAAAAAAATAAAACCCCCAACTTTTTAGGGTGAAACTGACGAAGCAACGAAGATATGGCTGAGTGATATGGATGAATATTTCTAGATTTATGAGCACGATGGTAATTTAAAGGCCATATTAGTTGTATATCAACTACGTGGTAAGGCCACTTTATGGTGGGAAGAGATAAAAATTGTGTGGAAAATCGAAGAACAACAAGTTATCTGGACATATTCTCATAAACATTTCAAGGACACATATCTCACAGAACACTATTATGATGAAAAGGAAAAAGAGTTTCATGATCTAAAACTAAGGGCCTTAACCATGGATTAATTTATAACATGATTTACCTCCTTAATGCGGTACATACAATACATGCAGGAGGAGAAAGCCAAAATTCAACACTTCATTGGTAGCCTACCTAACTTTATGAAGGAGAAGCTGGAATTTGATTATCCAAAAATAATAGATGAAGCTATATGGAAAGCTCACATTTGCTATCAGCAAATGAAATAGAAAAATTAAGGTAACAAGTGTGGTTTGAACCGAAAGGGGATAAGGAACATGCCAGGTAATAGACAGATGAGGACTTTTATTGGAAAGAATTCACATCAAAGGATGTTTAATAATTTTCCAACAAAGAATCTCTCAAAGGTCCTAGCACAAAGTGAATTCAGGCAAAATGAAGCAGTTAATAAACTTGCAAATGACCAGTAGCAGAAGCAGTGCTTACAGTGTTCGGGGTGTGAAGAACTCAACTACTACAAGAACTTCCCACATCGAGCAAGGACTAAGTAGGTTACTAATATGCAAGACACTTCCAGAGTTATGGAGGTGGCATGAAGCATGTCGAGAATCAACGTTACGTTGGATGACCATCAAGCAAAATATCACCTGACCATGATTGAATGTGAAGGTAAGATTGTTGAAAAGCCTATCTCTATTTTGATTGACCTAGGTGGTAGCTTGAGCTATATTAGCCCAAAAATTATAGAGCAATGTCAATTACAAAGTATCAAATTTCAAAACCCTTGGCTAGTTCAATTAGCTACAAGCACTAAGTGAAGGATATCTACAAAAATAGAAAATTGTCCTCTTGGTATATCATGACAACAGATTTATCTAAATATGAATGACTTCCCTTAGGGTCATATGGTGTTTTAGTGGGAATGGACTAGGTCGAGAGTCTGGTCCTTAGTTGACTGTAAGGAAATGAATGTTAATTTCCTTACTAAAACATGACAAAGAAAAGAAATTCAAGCATTAAGAAAATTATTAAATTACATCCTATTATTGCTAATCAGTTAGGAAGATGCATCAAAAAGGGTTGCCAAATTGATGTTGTATAGGTGGGTTATACCAACTCTAGAAATAAGACGACTTGATTAGAATATCCTCCTATCATCCAAGAATTCATTGATGTAGTTCCTAAATCCATATCTGGGCTACCAACCAAGTGGGATATTGACTTTATGATAGAATTGGTATCTGGTGCAACCCTTTTTTCAAAAACCCCCTATTGCATCAACATACTAGAATTGACTGAACTAAAGATGCAGCTGTAGGAGCTACTTGAGAAAGGATACATTAGCCCTAGTGTGTCCCCATGGGGAGCCCCTGTATTGTTTGTATGAAAAAAACATGGAACCCTAAGATTATGTATTGATTATCATTAATTGAATAAACTCACTATTAGAAACAAATACCCCTTACCTCGAATAGATGATTTGTTTGACCAAGTTTGGGTAGCCCACGCATTTTCTAAAATTAACTTGTGGTATGGGAATCATCAAATAAGGATTAAATATGAAGATATTTGTAAAACTTCCGTCCAAACTCGCTATGGTGTTTATGAGTTCATGGTGCTACCTTTTGTCTTACCAATCCCCCTACATCTTTTATGAGTTTGATGAACTATATTTTTCAACCGTATTTTGATAAGTTTGTATTGATTTTTATTGAGGATATACTAATTTACTCAAAGAACCAGGAAGAGCATGAAAAGCACTTAAGGGTTGTGTTACAAATCCTACCACACAACCAACTATATCCTAAATATAGTAAATGAAATTTTTACAAGGGGCCAAATACAATATCAAGGCCATGTACTTATCCCAACAATAGGTATATCGATGGACCTAGAAAAGATCAAAACCATTATGGAGTGGCCCATTCTAAAGAACATTGTTGATATTAAATCTTTTATGGGCCTAGTAGGATATTACCATTAGTTTATTGAAGGGTTATCAAAAATTTCCTTTCCTATAACCTCATTACAGAAGAAAAGAAGAAATTTCTGGTGTTGTGTTAAATGTTAGTAGAGTTTTGAGTAGCTGGAACATTTACTCACTATTGCACCTGCGCTCAAGGTTGCAGACCTATAAAAATCATTTTTCATATGCACAGATGCATGTAAGGAAGGTATCAGGGGAGTATTAATGCAAGAGGGAAAGTTATAACTTATGAATATCGCAAGCTAAAAGACCATGAACAATGATACTCTGCTTACAATTTAAAATTGCCAGCAGTAGTACACGCTTTGAAGGTGTGGCGACACTATTTATTGGGCAAGAAGTTTCTATTCTTAGTGTACCATAGAAGTCTTACTAGTTTCTTTAGCCAACCCAATTTAAATTCCTGTTTAAGCGAATTTGATTTTGAAATAAGGCACCTTAAAGGAAAAGAGAATTGAGTTGTTTTTCTATTAAGTAGGAAGCTAAATTGTGTTTATGAAGTACATTTCAACCAAGTAGAGTCAAAATTTTCCAACATGATTAAAGAAATGTCTTATAAAGACCCTGAATATATTTTTTTTTGGCAACAAGCTAATAATGCTCAAAAGAGTAGAGACAAATCTGATTATGGAATAAATCAAGATAAACCGATAACCTTTAGGAGTCACATTTATGTTCCTAATCAGAATTCTATTAAACAATTTATAATCGATGAATTGCAAAAGAGACCATATGCTGCTCATCCTAAATACCATAAACTATTTTCCGCTATTAAGAGAAGTTATTTATCGCCAGGTTTAAGAAAGGACATTACTGAATATGTTTCTAAATGTTTAGAGTGTCAACAAGTGAAAGTAGAACATCAACTTCCCATGGGGTTAATACATCCCTTGCCTATTCCAGAATGGAAGTGGGAAACGATCACTTTGGAATTTATTACAAGTCTTCCTAGAACCAAAAAGAAACACGACTCCATTATGGTTGTAGTTAAAAAGTTAAGAAAAACCACTCATTTTATACCAGTAAAGTCGACATATAAGACCATTAAAATTGTTGATATATTTATGAAAGAAATATTTAGATTACATGGAATTCCCAAGGTGGTAATCTCTAACTGAGATGTAAAATTTATATCTTCATTTTGGAAAACTCTTTTCTTTGGATTAGGTACACAAATTCAGTTCAGCACCACCTACAATCCTCAAACAAATGGGTAGATCTAACATGTTAATCATGTTCTAGAAGATATGTTAAGAGTTTTTGTGATGCAACAACCAAACAAGTGGGATGATTACCTTCATTTGGTTGAATTTTATTATAATAAAGGATACCATGAGCCACTGGGAATTAGGCCCTTCCAGGTATTGTATGGGAGGAAATATAGAGTACCCATAGATTGGAGAAGCATTGTCATTAAATTAACAATGGGACTCAATATGCTATATGAGATGGAGAAAACAATTCAACAAGTTTGCCAGAGTTTGAAGGCTACGCAAGGTAGGGAAAAAACTTATGCAGATAAAAAGAGAACCTATAGAGAGTTTAAGGAAGGGGATAATGTGTACTTATGAATTAAGCCAAAGAAAAGTAATTTTAATGGAGAGGATGTGCTTAGTAGCTAGTACTACCGTCCTTTTCAAGTATTAGAACAAATTGGACAGTATCATATAAACTTGTGCTACCAAGCCATATCCTCATCCACAATGTCTTTCATGTCTCTTTATTAAAAAAAATGTGTATGATCCTAATCATATAATTAATTGGGAGAATGTGCAGGTAATTCAATTAGTGAATTAAATTTTTCTAAGTTGAAAAAAAATTGATGATATTTTGGGACAATGAACAAGTCGAACTGGAAGGATAATTCCTGGTAGAGCCTCATGGTAGAGCCTCATGGTAGAGCCTCATCGTATTCTCGATCGGAGAGAAATAACATTACAGAAATGAGTCATCACCTTAAAGTGCAATGGAAACACTTTGGCCAAAAAAAGCCACCTGGGAAGAATAAGATTGTATGTTTGAAGCTTACTCAACTTTTTTTTGTAAATTGAGAAGAACATTGGGGATGACGTTCCTCACTAGAAGGGGAATATGTAAAACTCAACCTACATAGACATACTTCTTTACCACTTTACTATTTTACTTTTACTATCATTTATTTATCATATTATGTTTTAGGTAGAAACATGAGAAAAACATATGCTAAGTTAACCCAAGTAATTTTGTAATAAATGACATAAATAAACATATTTCAAAATAGAAAATTGGTTGCATTAATCTCCCAAGATAGTTTTGGTGTTTATTCATCCTTTCTCTCAAGAGGTGGAATACGAGGAAGGCCTAGGGTTGGAGAAGAGAGGAAGGAATGAGATGAATGAGAAGGCATAACACTGTGGAATAGTCTAAGGACCCTCCTTGAGATGGGTGAAATAAACCTGGAGTGCGAGTCTTGGAGAAACCAGAAACTTGACAGTTAGTCTTGATGTTTCCCAATGATTCAATTAACCAGTGAATACCACTGTTTGGAGGGGAAGATCTCGAGGGAGAGCCTGGAAGTCATCGCTAGACTCATGGTTGGGTGGTGTGATCTTCCAAGAAGTTAAAGTTATTTAGCCAAAGGAAATAAATATGTATAATTTAGATATGAAGTTTATTTAATCTCAGTGTACTGATTTGTTGATAAAGGCATAACTTAGATGTTAGTATGGTTTAAACACTCGAATACATGTGTGTAGAAATATGTACAACTCGATTATCAATATTGTTTAAATACCAGAATACAGGTCTGCAAATACAAGTACAACTCGCTTAAATAAGTAATTTTAGCCTCAATATACATACCTCTAGAAATGGACAGAAGAAAATCTGTATGCTATATATTACACATAAGTTGTGGTTTAATTGATACAAGCAACATGTATAGAGAATTATGAACATAAAGCCCCGCAATTCTGAGAAGTATAAACACCCAAAATAAAGTTACAAATGCTGAGGTTATAAGTTTGAATAGACTAGCGCTTCAATGAGTGCAATGGATTAACATGATTAAACATACGAACGACAAAATTTCTTAGTGGAAAACTAATAGTACATGCTACGAGAAATAGAAGAGCATCCATAAAATTTAAGATATCGCACTCAGAACACCCATGAGAAACCCCATCGTAACTGGAATGTATTAATTTAAAAAAAACTGTGAGCAGAATGATAACCTAGAAATAAGGAAAATTACACATCTTGATGATGCCTTCACAGTGCAATAACAAAATTCCCAGAACTAGCATATTATGAAGAACAATTTATACATGAATAGAAAATGAAGTTATTTATCAGAGTTGCGAAGTTATTTATCAGTTACTATATTTTCTGAACGATTAAAAATAGATAAACTCTTTGGAACTCAGAATTCCTTGCGAGTAAAAAGTACAATAGAACTAGAGAATTGTTCAAATATAAAAGAAAATTACTTATCCACTGTCTTGAAAAACCAGACAAAGTCCTTGGCCTTAGCGGCTTGGTCAACTCTAAAACAAAAAAATCCCCAAATCGAACCAAAGGACTTGAAACCGAGTGAGAGAAACTAACCTGCAACAATAACGCAGAGCGTGTAGCTTATTAATGCCCTGGACCTGAATGTGTAAAGGTAATAATTGCTAGGCCTCCCTCTTACCTGCAGAAAATGATTGCAGAGGGTTAGAGTAGATCAAGTAATGACAACACTCAATGTGGAAACCCTGAAGTAGTGAAAGAGAAAACTTATCTATAAAAACCATGAAATTCGCTGCGAAATATGGGTGGGATATCTATCAACAAGAAAGGATAAGGGTAAGTATATATAAAGCTTTTAATTAACTAAACCTAGCCAGTATTTATGAACATGTACCTCCTTAGAAGCATCATGCTACAATCTCGTGGTCGAATGAACTGCGGAAGGAAGGGAGGTAACATTGTTGTAGCGGGAATGCCTTCAGAAGGAGCAAAACCAAATAGTAGGGCAGCCATATCCTCTGCTTGATCTACAGTGACAAGCTACGTTTTTATTCGAGTTCCGCTCAGTGATTCAACAGATGGATTAGCTATCTGCAAACCCTGAGATGAGAAAAACCCTCACCATTGCAGAGCCCCTCTACCTTGAGGTTGTTGTTCGAATGTAGTGGAACATTGGATGGGGAAGATAGGCGGTTACCTCATTCCCTCTGGATGTGGCTCATCTGTTGGATCAACATCTAGTCGATTGATGGCAGAAAAACCCACAATAGTCAAGGAAAGGTCGGGAAGTTGAACATGTACTTTAATGATAGAGTTGGATGACAACAAAAATCCACCAGTCACCTTAAAATGAAAATAACCTTGGAGCAGTGAATTTCCTTTCTTCATGCAGGAAGAAATTAAACGTCGAACATGGTCTTTTATGTTAAGTTTATTTATCTTTATATATTACACTTTCAATACATAATATGGCTATGTTTAATGGTAGATAATAGTAGAAAAATATTTTTTTTTTTTATTTTTGTGTGTATATGAAGACATGTTACACCGCGCCTCTGAAAATTTAGAAAACTATATGCAGTTGAATGCAAACTATGACTTCGAATGAAGTCAAATGACGGTTAGAAATCTTAATTGCTTTCGCATGAGGAGTTTGGTAAAATTAGAGAGTCAGATAACTAAGCATTGAGTCAAGTCGAGCAATGGATCAAGATTAAGTGTACTCCATATTTAAAGTGTGATTTAATTGTGTTAAGTGTGTGTGCATGCCAAGTTATTTTAGGCGAATGGCTAGTCGAAAAGGTTTAACTATGGATCAAGATTAAGTGCACTCCATATTTAAAGTGTGATTTAATTGTGTTAAGTGTGTGTGCATGCCAAGTTATTTTAGGCGAATGGCTAGTCGAAAAAGTTTAACTACCCTTCACCGGGTTCATTGTAAAAATCAAGTTTTTTGTGATCAATAGAAGAGCCACAACTCCTGTATTTTGTGTATGAATTTTTGTTTTGTCTCCTCTTCAATTTCAACAAATTGGTATCAGAATGAAGTTATAAAGAGCAAAAAAAGATTAATCCATGAGAAAGAAAAGAGAAATAATTTTAATTTTTCCCTGGTTTGAGCTGTCACACATTAAAGTGGTATTCAGTGCATTATAATTCTCGTGGCCCTAGCAAAGAGCTGCGTTACAAGTGGATTAGCTTTGATGTTGGTGGCGTTAGAGGACTAACGCTGGACTTCGATATCGTTAGCACGCAATGCATCATAAGACGAGATGTGTTAATAGATCAAAGAATATATTCAGTCTGTGTAGATAGCCACCGCAACGAGGAAAAGTTATGGGCAAGGTTCAAATATTTATTCCCTAGATACTAAACTTGGGCGTATTGCCCAAAAATAAAAAAATGCGGTTCGATTCGGTGGGTGAATTAATTCGTAAATTTGAAATTATGTACGCTACCACTCTACAAGATATTAAGTTAGCGGATTAATATACCAAGATAACAATAGAATTCTAAACAACCCATTTACTCTCAGAAATCCCTTCCGAACCATGAAATGGCATGTAGTTACATTAATAAACAAGATCCGCAAGCGGCGGTAGTCCCTGCCCGGCTTGAAAACAAATAATAAACTAATTATTTGCAAGAGTCGTTTGGAAGGTTTTTGTGTTTGATAGATCTGTTTGTACTCAATTCAATAATTTGGGCAAACTGCTTTAGAGATACAGTGGATGTAGTATGTGCAGTAAAGTCTTCTAGTTTACACTTTTAAAGTAAGAGAAGCCATTTTAATTATCTATTAAGCTTTGTAGAGCAACATGACAAATCTCTGTAGAGCAGCCTGACCACTCTTATATACGTTATATTTTATTTAATATGGACATTTCAAACTAGAGATAATAATAAAATTTATAATTATAAATAATAAAAAATTTATAATTATAAAAATCCATTAGTGAAAATATGTTCTTTGAAGTAAAAAAATAAAACTATTTAGCAAAATAAAGGGCCATGAACGTGAGAAGCATTCAAAGTCACTTAAATCTACAAGGGTAGAACCAAAGAGCTTAAAAAAATAATATAATATAATATGCCATTTGTTAAGGTTCATGACCGTTTTACACACATGGTATCCATGGGAGGGTTAGAAGTGTAGCAAAAACCCTATTTCAGGATATCATGAACAAATCACTTTTATCTTCACGTTAGGATAACTTCACACAATGTTTGGGGTGAATTGAGAAATGTATGACGTGTAAACTAAGGAAGAGAAAGAGAAAGTCAATTTAGGAATTAAGTTAAATGTCTTTGGTACAATGGAAGAAAAATTCTTTTATTTCCTCAAGTCGTACCTGTAACGATTGAAAATAATAAAGGGGATTAGTATGTTTAGGTACGAGGTAAAGAGTCAAAAGAGGCTATTTATGGAAACCAAAAAAAAAGAGACTTGCAACAAAGAATAATATCTAATAAAGAGCACATAAATTTCCTTCCTCCTCAACCTGGGGATATCAAGATAAGAACATTAGTAATATAAAATAAGAAGAGTAATATTTGAATGTAAAACCATGGAAGCGAAATATGTGGAAATATTGAGAAATAAAATTGTTTAGATACATGTTGAAGACAACCATATCTCCGGGTAAATTGGCCCATTCAGGTACGCATAAGCAAAATAAGATTAGTAAACTAAATTATAACTTAAGATTCCTCTCTCTATATAAAAAAAACATAAAAATGAATGATCCTAATTTATAAAGGTTAAAAACCTAGTTTAATAATACAAATGAAAATAAAAATTTGACAAAAAAAATTTAATGGGTAAAAAATTCCAAAAACATCTAATAATTATAGAATTTCAAAATTTTAAAAATTAAATTATTTTTTAAAATCCAAGGACAAAACTCTAGTAATTAAATTAATCATTGAATTCCAAACCCATCTACTCGGTTCAATTTCAGATTAAGAAGGAAAACTTATTGTTGGGGATCATGCTTTCAGCTAATGAAAATACGCTGTATGGAACTAAAAAACAGACATTCAAATGTCTCACGGTAAACAACCTCACATGTATTTATTCATACCATAAAATTTCAACTCTCACATACATGTGATCACAGAGCATAAAATTCCATTTCACACATCATTTATACCCGAAGGATGCGTTTAAACCAACATGCGGATGACCTGGCATATCGCGTTTTAAATGCTTGTTCTGATCCACATAGTATAACCCTAATCGAGAGGTAAATCCACTCGGCCATTCAAAATCATCCAGAAGCGACCAAAGCACATAACCCCGCACATCCGCTCCCTCACTGCAACATTTCATTCCATGGCTTCATCAATATCCCACCATTCAGAAAACAAAATTACTGCAAAATCCAGGCATACCTTATAGCTTCACGTAGTTGTGATAAATGTTGATAATGGTACTTCACTCGCTCTGGATCATTTACTGCCTGGGCCTGCGGGGTTGTGCCAGTGTCAAAACTGGCATATCCCGTTCAAATTCATGTGTTACACACCATTAAATTCATATTTTGAAAGAAGATTAAATTCAAATAGAATGGGTGAATAAGAACACTAGTA
Organism: Pinus taeda; assembly: GCA_000404065.3. Taxonomy (NCBI): domain Eukaryota; kingdom Viridiplantae; phylum Streptophyta; class Pinopsida; order Pinales; family Pinaceae; genus Pinus; species Pinus taeda. Next base: position 18,254 of record APFE031272038.1, on the reverse strand, counting down.
CTGTACCTACCAGTCTCAGTGATGTAAACAGGAGGGTTGTTGTAGCGGTGCTTTGTATAATTTATTACTTCGTGAATTCCAGCGGGATAAGACCTGAAACTGCTCACACCTTCCTGTAAACATTTATGGATGGTCATATATATATAAATGGTTATATTTAAGAGTATTTTATTACTAACAAATTTGTGTACAAGTATATAGTAGACTTTCATTATATAGTAATGGAAGAAATTCAATTAAAGGATAATTATCACAATTGGACACACTAAGTATTTATACGAGTTTACAACTCACTCTACTTAGTTTATAGGAAAATGAAACTCAAGAGTTTGGCATTAACAAACCTCACAAAATCAATCTCAAAGCTCCACAGAAACACCTGGTAAAAGACTCAAAAGGCATTCAAGTCCTCCTTACCAAATCCACAGCTTCTTTGTTAATGGCTTCCAGAGTCGCAGCCTTGTCACCCATTTCCGCAAATCGGGTTTACTCACCACCCCGGCGCCCACAAGATACACACATGCAATCGAGCGATCAATGCATCACCGAGCTCTATTTGCTTCGATATGCCAATCACCAAACACTTGAGCTGAGGAGATTCGAACTGGGGACGTGAAAAACAACGTTGGGCTTAAAAAAAACCACTAAAAAGATGAGATTTCAGTTGACAGAAAGAAAGAATGTGAGATGTCTGCTTGCACATCTTCACAATATCGATGTGCTTCCCTAAGGCACCAAATAACGGTGGCAATGCACATGCATTACAGGTGGCGGCAATGTACATGCATTGCAAGTGGCGGGCTTCCGGCATGCATAGTTGTTGTAGGTGGAAAAAAACTCGGGATAAAATCATTTGTCCCAATATTTGGTCACAAAAAACGAACTTTGGATAAAAGCAGTGTCCCAACATTTCTGCAACCGGACTTTGGATAAAATAACCGTGTACATTCATAATGTGCTTCGAAACAAGTGAGGTTTCCAATAAGAGGTGCAAGTGAAAAGTTTGGTTAAAATGCCATTGCGCCAAATTAAAATGCCCAAACCTTAGGTTAAATTTAGGTGAACAGCGCGGTCAACGGCAACTAATACCTGGTCAACGCTCGATGGAACGCTATAGTCCCTGCTATGCCAGAGGCAGGGACTAATAATTGTTTTCACGCGGAGGCTAAGACTGTAAATATTATTTAAGAGAATTTGATTCTGGAATGAAGTTGCTTGTCTCTGTCTTGCAGGGATATGGAAAAGGCAACACGTTTTTTTATGTAGTAAATGATAAAGGGCTGAATGTCACTTGAAAGGTGAAGTGAAATATGTCATCAGAAGTTTTTGTAGAGTAGAGTTATTGTGTATATATTGTAAATTAGTGTTGTATTTGTATAAATGTTATGGGTTATAGGACAAGTAGTAAAATATTTATTCTATAAAGTAATTATTAAAAATTAATTAAAGTAATGTATTTATATAAATAAAATGATTGGTAAATATCAACGGACATCAAAATAACATTTATCAGAAAAATCACAAAATATTATTAAAATTATAAAGCATAATTATTGTTTAGATAAATCTCAACCCTCTATCTACTTTAATTAAATTAAAATTTTAGAAATCTTATTCTTAAATAGACAAGCCTATCTGTTTAATAATTAGATGTTAATTTCTAAAAGCTAAGAATTGAAAGTTAATTAATCTTCTGAATGAGATGGCTGCTAAAAGGTGACTTGATCAGAAATATTGACCCTTTCATATAATAAATTTCATCTATGTATTAAGCAACAAATAGCAACAAGTCAATACTAGTAACCACAATCAATACTAGTAACCACATGCACGATCCAATCTTACACCTTTTATGCTCAGTGACAAAAAATTCACATGAGTTTTCACCGGTTTATTGAATATCATGAAGAGGAGAACTGTCAATTTGCAAGTTTGAGTTTAAGATTGAAAGAGGATTTAGATGTTAAAGATTAATTTCATGCCCATGTGAATAAACTGATGCCAAAGCACATTGAAATTCTTTGTATAAGCAGATTAACCCCAACAAAAAAAAGGAGATTTGAAAAACTTGATTTTTGGGTTTTACATTGCAATTTCCAGCCAAAAGTTTGTTATCTGCACAGATGCGATGCAAGTTTGTGAGATTTGTGCCATATTCGTGCTGTTTCTCATCACTATTTGCTTGCTTATATTACAGATTTAGATGAGAGGGGAAGACTTAGTTTTGAATGCTCTTCAAGTTCTGGAGATTTGCCAGAAGTAGAGCCATGAATTGAAAAAACCAAACATTCCATCAATTTCATACCTTTCTGGAAATCTTCATGTTGGTGCACTAGTTTTTCCTTCTCATGCATTTAATAAATTTGCATGCTTATGCTTTGAATGCATGTGTGTTTATGCTAGACAAGCATTTTCAAAAAACAACTTACCTGATTGTTTCACTGTAGCTTCAATATTTCATACTCATAAACGTATAACCTATATGTATACATTTAAATCTTCTATAAGCTGTAAATACTAAAGATTGTTTTCCCTATGCATGGGTAATTATAGTTGGTATATAAAATTATTTAAGTAGAAATTATTTCAAAACCTTTTATCCTATATATGTAAAAACAATTTCCAATGTCCACTATCGTAAAATTATTTCAAAACTTTTTATTTCATAAATCTAAAAACAGTATCTACTAAAAACGATTTCCAATATCCATTATGGTAAAAATATTTCAAAACTTTTTATTCCATAAATCTAAAAACAATATCCACTATATGTATAGGCAACTTGAGTGATTGGGATTCACGGTGATAATTCATCCTAAAATGACCTTGCTATATGTTATCATACTGCTACAAGAAAATAGTTTTCTTGGAAAGAGCACCACAAACTTTTTATTGCATAGATCTAAAAACAATATCCACTATAGGTATAGGTAGCTTGAGTGATTGGGATTCACAGTGATAATGCATCCTAAGATAACCTTGCTATGGATTATCATACTGGTACAAGAAGTTTTCTTAGAAAGTGCACCACATGATTTTGGGTGGAATTGTGAATTATTTGGTTAAGTACTCATGCTTGTGCTTGTAGTCCTTCATGCGTTTATACAAATACATTGAACTCTATGTTGCTAATGAATTAGACTATGCATGTTTATACAATGAAATTTTCATGCAAATGCATTCAATTCTCCCTGCTTTGAATATTTTATACAAATACATTGAACTCTATGCCGCTACTTATGAATTAGACAATGCATGTTTATACAATGAAATTTTCATGCAAACGCATTCAATTCTCCCTACTTTGAATATTTTAAGTTCATGATTGCGAATCATTCAAGCTCATATTTACATTGAGCTCATTATGTTCATACATCTTTTCTTTTTTTTAACAAGTTCGATTACTTTTGTATTACAAAAAAAGAAAGGAGCTAAGTCTTACTACATTCCAAAAATTGTTGGTTCTCAAGAGAGACGCAAAATGGGAGCGCAGTCTCTACCTCAACCTTTGAGACCTTGTTTTTGAAGTTTTGAAAAATTATGAAAGCATATTGCCTAACAAACTGCCCAAGTAACAAACAGAATTTACAAAGCATAGTGAAATGATTGCATGATGTTCACCAAAATTGGTTCACTGATTCTTCTAACTCATGGCCTCATTTCTTGTTGTACCTTGAGGAGGTCTCCCCCTGCTAACTTTGATTCAATGAATTGAAGTAATCCACGACATCCTCCAAGTGCTTGTATTTATCCTTCAGTTCTTCGATTTCAGCTCTTTGTTTGTCTATTTCGCTTTCCTTTGGACATTTATTATCTTCATCTCGGATCTGAGATCTTTTAGAGTTGAAGTGACCTATCATAAATCTATTAGCCCGACACATCAAACAACTCTTGTTCTTTTCAACTTTTTCTAGCAGATTACAAGACATATTTCCTTTCTGATTTGGTCTATCAGTTGTATTACCTTTGCTTGGAGAATGGTCTCTTTGCTTGAGTTGATTACTTCTTTTATTTCGGCTTCTTTTGACTTCCTTTTGAACTATTTGAGTTATCTTCAAAGATTCCTTGTTGGTCCTATAGTGTTGCGTATATGTTGACACCCATTAACAATTATAGATCGAGGTAATGTTCTGCTTATGTAGCAAAAGTGAGGAGAGGATTATGATCTCTGGGTCAGAGAGCTGGATTTTGATGTTAATGCAAAGAGTGAAGTGAAGATGGAGGGGATCAGATAAGGTCGAAATGAAACTCAGATAGGGTCTATGAGGTCGATAACCATGAAACGAAACAGCACTAATATTTTTATTAGTCTTAAAGCCGATGCCAAGTTGAAGTTGTGAATAAAAACTGAGAAGTAAAACATTGTTGTTACCTTGGGTCTGAGTTTTGCTATTGTAGATATCACCTAGCATGCAATCTGCTCTTGGATCTCCGGCTACTAGGCTTCACTGAACTCTGTTCCACTTATGCTCCTGAAGCTCTCTGGTACACTCTCTTCTAATACTCCTTGTGTTTCCTACAGTGATGCTCTTTTGCTGCTTATCCCAGTGTTGAGAATGCCTTCACTGATACTTCCATTTATAATTGTTTGTATAATGTGTATACATGTTGTTGTGGGTTTCCTTCACGATTTTTTCCTCCATGACTACATAGATGTCCACTGCCCATCGAGGATGGTAATCGATGCTTCCTCTATTTTGATTGTGACCAATATGACCTTTACCTGCTTTATTCAACACTTGAGGATGATTGTTGGCTTGGTTCAAATCATGATGAATCCTTTTCGAGATTGTTTGGATCCTCATCTCTGAACGAAAAGGATAATACTTGATTATATTGACTGACAACTGGAAAAGAATCCTCTGTTCATTGTTGTTAGCTTCCTTCTCTCTGCTAACTGATTTGATGTTATATGTCCTTGTGTGATTCTCAAACCAGTCCTCAAATGAGAACAAATTAAGGGATGTTTTCTTCATAAATTTTATTGTTTTCTTTTGTAGTTCCGACTTGTGTTTCCACTGCCATGTTGGCTATAGTATCTGCTTCCTTAATTTGAGTTCTTAAAACATGCTTGTAGGCTATTGTCCCCATGTTTTTTGTGTTTGATATGATTCTCTATCTTATTTTGTTTAATATGTTGAGCTTTTGAATTCTTTCCCTGTTCCCATAGCTGCTATGATGATTGCGGAGTCCCCAATTATTATTGGGTCTTTTATCTCTTTTTTATTTAATATCTTTGTGCCTAGCAGCAAGTTGTAGGCTTTCACCCTATTATTTGACATCTTTCCTAGGCCCCATTCATAGGTTGATATTCTCTTACCATGCAGATCTAGAATTAAGCCACCTACTCCTGCTTTGCTTGGGTTATTTTTTGAGGCTCCATCAAAAAATAGTATATACTTCTTTTCTTCTTTGATTCACTCAGCCATTTCCATGTTGTTCAGACATAATTTCCAATCCCTGTTTTTTGCCCTGCCTTTATTTATCTTTTTAAAAACTTAAGATTTGTCTTCTATTAAAGCTTTTCTATACCATTCTCTTTCTTCTTGTTGTAAACTATTCTGATCCATTCTTACTGTTCCATGTATACCTATTATTTCTGAGACTTGACTTCAAATTTTCGATATAATAGTCCCTATGCTTGGTTTTTGTCCCTTAAAAATGCACTTGTTTCTAGCTAGCCATAGTTGCCAGTAGAGAATAGAGGGAAGACATTTCCATACTCTATTTATTACTTACTTTTTCTTCTTGGTATAGGGGTAGCTTTTGACTCAATTTTTGTGGAGATTTGACAGCTGCATTATGGTGTTTATGCTTAGTTCTAGTGGACTTATCAGTTGCTTCCAACATTCTCTTGCCATTGTGCAATTCATAAACAAGTGCTGAATATTTCCCTCATCCCTTTGGCACATGATGCATTTGGAAGGTCCTTGAAAGCATTTTTTTTTAATTTTCTGTTGTGAGAATTTTACCTTTCAGTAGAGACCAAGTGAAGAATTTTATTTTAGGCAAGCACTCATTTTTTTAGACTGTTGTCTAGATATTCCAATCATCACAGCTATTGTAATTTGGAGATAATTGTACCCTAATTTCACTGTATAATTTCCCCCACTTATGTCCCAAACAAACTCATCTTGATCCTCTTTCTTTATAGGCGTTGCCCAAACTAGGAGAGTTTTCATATCTTCCCATTGGTTTCTCAACCTTGGAGGTAGTGCCGACACTCTCCATTTTGTCTAAATATTTTGTTCCCATTCAGAAATTGAATATAATGTACTTAGGCTTCTCTCCTCCATCCAGTTTTTTAATCCTCTTAGATTTTGTTGTTGTCTCAGAGGATTTGCTCCCATTATTCTATCATCCCAAATTGAAATTGCTTTTCCATTCCCAAGACTTTTGGAAATTTGATCTCTTATATGTGGAATGGTCTTTTTAACCAATTTCTAGACCTATGTACAAGGCCGATCCGGAATTATTTCAGTGAGCATTTTTGTCCTTTGGTAATTTAAATATTTTCTTGTTAAAGCTTTTTCCCACCACTGTTCTTTGCCATTTATCATTCTCCCAGAAGTTCTCCACTAAAAACTGCTCAGAAATGGTCAAAACTGGACCATACTGAATACCCAGTGCAGAGGGTGCGATGCATATAACCTTCCCAGTGTAAAGGGTGCGATGCATACTGAATGGCCCCTTTGTAGGGTGCGATGGGCAAGAATGGACAAATGGCAGAGACAGTTTGCGAGGTGGAAGATCATGGAATCTTCCAGAAGTTTCCCCTCTGACACTTGCCTCTCTGTTTTCGACCAGGGATGAGTAAGAGATCATCATTCTCCAAGTGGAAGCAGGAACTATCAAAGAGAGGACATTAATCAAGACCCCAAAAGATGCCTCACCTCCCTATAATCATCTATATATGGATCCCTCATCACAGAGATCCAGAGGCTAGAATTTTGTATCTTATAGAGAAGTGATGTTGGTTTTCTGGTGTACATTCATAGTGTTGGGTGATCTAAG
>APFE031272038.1:0-10853 GCA_000404065.3 Pinus taeda | reverse complement strand
ATTTTCATAAAGGAAAACGAAAGTAGTCTTTACTTGTTTGTTTCTAAGATAGCTACTAGTCTTAGTGGGAATAGCAGCTCCGAGTGGACACTATTCCCAGTAACACACATGAGTATGTAGTATCTTCATTAATTCACTGAGGTCATTTACATGTGATTTCAGATCAAGTGGTATCAGAGCTCATGGTTGTTAAGGTTAGACAAGCTTGTGCTGGATTTTGTTGTTGAATTCTAACTAGATCAAAGCTTAAATTAGGAGGAGAGTTGGTTGAAACTAACCCAGAAATTGGAAGAGCCTATCCTCAGAAGCAAATGTCAGAAGAAAGTCCCTTGGGATCAGACCCCCAATTTATAGATAGTTTCCTAACCATGAGGTCCATGGTAGAGGAAATGTATAGGGACTTTAGGAAACATAAAGATGAAGATTCATCAGGCTCCAAATAAGATAAAGGAAAAGAAGATTCTCTCCTCCTTGACCACTCAAAAAGAAAAGGGAAAGAAGAAAACTTTCTCACACCTCCTAATAGCCCTGAACATAAAAAGAAGACATCTTTGATTAAATTAGATGTTAAATTTGATTTACCAATATATGATGGAGAGTTGAATGCAGAGAAGCTGGATAATTAGATCAGACAAATTGATTTTTATTGCAGAGTGCAAAGTATCGACTCAGACAAGAGTAAGATTTAGCTGGCCAGCCTATGCCTCGGAGGCACTACCTTGGTATGGTGGGAAGGCAGGACACAAGCTGACATGAAGAAATATGGTAAGATTTTTTATGTCTGGAGTGAATTTGTTTCTGTAATCAAAAAGCAGTTCTATCCACTAGCTTACATGCAACAAGACATGATCAGCTAGCAAACTCTTCGCCAATTGAAAGGGCAAAGTGTACAAGGTTACACCCAAGAATTTAGGAAAAGAGCTTTGATTCTAGGAATTTGATTAGACTCACCTGAGACTCTATTAAGTACATAGGTGGTCTACACAACTACATGAGGCACACTATCCTCATGTTTAGTCCCACTAGTATAGATGAGGTATCTGTTCAAGCTACGCATCTAGAAGCTAGAGGAAAGAATGGGAACCCAGAAGTTGGGGAATCATCCAAACCCATTGCAAGCAAGAATAAGGAGAAAAGAAAACATAAATGGAAAGAAAGGAAGGCCAACACTGCACAGAAAAGCAAGTCTTCATGCACTCACTGTAAGAAGGATGGGCATGATGATGAGCATTCTTGGATACTGCATCCAGAGCTGAGACCTAAGAAGTTCGAGGGCAAGAAGAACAAGGTTGTTGCAGCTATTCAGAAATATTTGGGGTCAGACTCAGGAGATGAAACAACCATTGCAACCACAGGTATAAAAGGTAAAAGTTCTTAAGCATTTAGTAGAAATTCTGCACAATCTACTAATAATTAATAAAATGAGAGAAAAATACATGAACTTTTCCATATTCACTTTATTTCCAAGCATCAAAAGATTGATACTTTGTTTGATTGTGCTCACAAGTAAATTTAATTTCTGAAGCAAATGTAAATAAGTTGGGATTACTAACTACACCTCACAAGAAACCATACCCATTAGGTTGGTTAAGTGATAAAGCACAACTACAAGTGACTAGACAATATAAACTCAAGTTTTCTTTTGGGTCAGCATTTGTAGATGAGGTTGAATTAGATATAGTTCCTTTGGATATATGTGGAATTGTTTTAGGAAGTCCCTACTTGTATGATAGAAAAGATATTTTCTATAGAGCTGAGAATAAGTATCTCCTCATTAAATATGGAATCAAATATATTGTAAGAGTTGATAAGCTCAAAAATAATTATACTCTCATAAACTCAGGGCAGATGAAACGAATTGTAAATTCATGCAAACAATTTTACTGATGGTTGTAAAGGAAAGGAAACCTGATAAAACCAATGTATTTGAGGGTTATGATGCTAAACAGCAAGCTGATTTAGAAAAAGTTGTTTCAGAATATGATATCTTGTTTCAAGAACCTAAAGGTCTGCCACCCAAAAAGGAAATAGTGCATGATATTAATTTGTAGCAAGATGCTCCATTGCCTAACATTGGAATGTACAGGTTGTCCGCTTTAGAGAATGTAGAAATCAAGAAGCAAGTGCAGGAGTTTCTCAAGAAGGGTTCATCAGACCTAACACATCACCATGTGGGTCTCCAATCATTTTGGTGAAAAAGAAAGATGGCTCGTGGAGAATGTGCATTGATTATAGAGCATTGAATAAGATAACAATCAAAAATAGTTATCCCCTTCTTCGCATAGATGATCTATTAGATCAGTTAAAGGAAGTTGTTTATTTTTCCAAGTTAGACTTGCATAGTGGATATCATCAGGCCAGAGTTTCAGAATAAGATGCATGGAAGACTGCTTTCAAAACAAAGCAGGGATTGAGTGGCTAGTTATGCCTTTTGGCTTAACTAATGCTCCTGCTACTTTCATGAGAATAATGAATGATATACTCAGACCTTTTCTTGATGATTTTGTTACTGTATATCTGGATGACATTCTTATATTCAGAAAAATGTGGAAAGAACATTTAAAGCATGTTAAGCAGACACTAGATGTTCTGAAAAGAGAAAAACTTTATGTTAAACTCTCAAAATGCAAATTTAGCAAAACATTTTTGAATTATTTGGGACATATAGTAGAGGGTGTTGAATTGAAGATAGATCCCTTTAAGGTGGAAATCATTGTAAACTTACTTAAACCCAAATCTGCTACAGAAGTTAGAAACTTCTTAAGAGTAGCACAATATTGGAGAAAATTCATTTCTAACTTTTCCTTAATCGCAACTCCATTACATGCTTTAACAGGATTGAGCATGGTGTTTCAGTGGGGAGGCAAATAGCAAAAAGCCTTCGACACCTTGAAAGAAAAGATTAGTACAACACCAGTACTAGCACTGCCCAATCTTCAAAGACCATTTGAGATCCAAACGGATGCCAGTGACTATGCCATGCGAGCAGTGTTGATACAACACAATAAACCCACATGTTATCATTCTGAGACATTTAATTCTACAGTAGCTAACTATCCCACATATGATAAAGAATTGTATGCATTAGTACAGAGTGTGAAAAGGTGGAAACATTACTTAATGGGCAAAGAGACAGTTATACATACTGATCATCAACCATTTCAATATCAACACTCACAAACTAAGTTGCAGCAATCAAGACACTATAGATGGATGGGTTTTCTACAACAATTTCATTTAGTCATCAGATATAAAAAGGGCATATACAATAAAGTTGTAGATATGTTATCTAGACCAATTATAAACGCATCTACTATACTTAAGCATAACTTAGTATTGCATGAGAGCTACATTAAACAATATGCTTAACTTATAGATTTTAAAGATGTATATGCAAATTTAAGTCAAGGCAAACGAGTAGAAGAATTGGATTATCACATTAAGGACCAACTCTTGTATCATTGTGGGAATCTATGCATTCCACAAACTGAAAGAGTAAAGATAATTCGAGAAGCACACACTTCTCCAATATCAGGTCACTTTGGGGTAAGTAAAATGGTTGCACAGCTGCAAAGATTTTGTTATTGGCTAAAAATGAATGAGACAATTTCTAGATATGTAAGAGGGTGTACCATGTGTGCTAAAAGCAAGCCCAGCAATAGAAAACTAGGCTTGTACACTCCACTATCAGTTCCTTCTCATCCTTGGGAAAGTATTTCCATGGACTTTGTTGGAGGGCTGCCTAAATCTAGGAAAGGTCATGATTATTTATATGTTGTTGTGGATAGGTTTAGCAAAATGTGTATTTTGATACCTTGTAACAAACAGATTACAACTAAACAAACTGCAAAGTTTTTCTTTCAGCATGTATGGGTTCATTTTAGATTACCCACTTCCATTGTATCCGATCAAGATTCCCGATTTGTTGGGAAGTTTTGGTCGAGTCTGTGAGAATTGATGGACACAAAACTAAAGAAAAGCACAGCCTTTCATCCACGGATAGATGGCCAGACAGAAGTGGTCAATAGGACAGTGATCCAGTTGCTCAGAGGCGATTGCAGCAAGCATCCCAAACTTTGGGATGAACATTTATGTTATATGCAGCATGCTTACAACTGAGCAAAACATTCTTCTACATAGAGATCTCCTTTTGAGACCTGTTTTGGTTTCACACCAAGGTCTCCCTTGGATTTTGTCTTTAGTAAAGACATAGCAGTTGATGGAGACAGTGATGTGGACAAGGCAACTAAGTTCATTGAACAAATCCAAGAGATTCACTAGGCAGTATAGGAACAACTAGAAAAGAGTCAAGCCAAATACACGGCAAGGCATGACAAGCATCATATGGAGCATAGTTTCCATGTTAGTGATCAATTTTGGCTGCATATTAGCAAAGACAGAATGCAAGGTGAAGATAAAAATCCAAAGCCAATAAGGTATGGACCTTTCAAGATACTTGAAAAAATTGGTGAGAATGTTTTTCGCCTTGATTTACTAGCCTACATGCACATCTACTGAGTCGTTAATGCAAACAGCTTAAGACTATTTGAACCTTTATTAATTGAAGATCTCACATAGCAGAGTCAATTGCCTTCTATTGATGATCCGTTACCTGAATATCTCAATGAATTGTAGGAAGACATAGTTCTGGACAGGAAGGTGAGGACGACGCGCAGGGGAGATGTTGAGTAACTTAGGATTGGACTCAAGGGTTCAAAGCCAAGCAGTGCAAAATGGATAGGGATTATACAAAAGAGAGACAGCTATACCCTCACTTAGTCGATGCCTGAAAACCAACATTTGGTGGTCCAAAAGCTTTTTCAGTGGAAAGGTCGTGATCTGAATTGAATCCTTAAACACTCTTAAAGTTCCCTGATCTCTGTAAAACTCATACCGAAGTTTCCAAGTATTATGGATATCGAAGCTTATCAGAAATAACCTCTGAACAATGGCAATTTGTGGTCAGCACGAAACAATGAGGACCCTCAGTTAAAGCACGTAAACCATTAGCCCATGGTGACCGCGCATTGGCACAAATTGACAAATAGGAGTTCAAATCCAAAGACAGAGGCAGTTTCTGATATGCGATTAGTGTTAATCGCGTATCACAGGTCATCCCCCCCAGTGAAGGAAAAGCCTCAAGCGCTCAGTCACGAGGAAAAAGCATAAGACCGTACGGAAATCGTTGATTCCGTCAGAAGGCAGGTCCTGCACCAAAATTGGCAGGATGTCGAAAGGGCTTCAAGCAGTAAGCGGGTTCGACCGAGTCCCACCCGATGCCATACACTGGGTGACACGTGTCCAACGGATGAGAGATAAAACTGCTCACATCACGCGGATAAAGGTCATGCTACTTAACCACGCGATATGGATGGAGACTGTAGGATCTGGAGGCTCCAGATCAACGATGGAGAAATGATCCGATGGATGACTGAATTCGACAAGGAAATAGGGTGAGTCATAAGAGATTTGAGGTCTGGCATGACCGATGATTTGGCAAAGGAATCAGTTTCGCGGGCAATATTGGAGCAACGGAAATAACAACTGTTCAAAGAGAACTGACACTTAGTTCGTGAGGAAACAAGTGGCCACCTCTCTGTGAATCGTTACACAGTGATGATGACAACAGAGTAGGGGAATTCAAGCGGACAGAGGCAGGAGATCCAGAGAGCTGGGAAGTGGAAACGAATAGTCAGGGAGCAGATTGGCTTTAAGCCACGAACAGAGAGAGCAAAGGAAGCAGAGAAAGAGAAGCAGAAAGCCAAAAGGTAGAAAAGAAGCAAACTGCAAAGAACAGAGAAGCCAAGCTGACTTACAGACAAAAGCAACATCGAGTAGACAAAGATAGAGAGAATCCGAGAGTTTGTGAACTCCATAGAAGGCTTGAAAGGTCTAAGCAACTCTTATATGTATACCTATCAGGTTTTGAGTACCAAATTGGACTCATACCACTGAGACCAGTTGAGGTCAAGATTTAGTAAGGGGAGTTTATGTACTCTAGAGACTTGGGGAATCCATGTACAATCCTACTGATCATCATCTGTTCCATGAGACTGAATTTGAGCTCACTATTGTAAAAACTCTGCTTTAAGACACAATAGAAAGACCACCACTCAAGGCTGGACCAGGAAACGTAGCCCAGGAGGATTGGGTGAACTCTTTATTAAGCTTGTTGTGTTATGTGTTTGCTTGTTGTGTTTCTCTTACTATTTCAGTGTCTGTGTATTTTGCAATCTTATCGATCTGTTGCATAAAATAACATAGGCACACCCCAGCACATGAGTCTGTAATACTTTCATTAATTCACTAAGGTCGTTTGCCGGTGATTTTAGATCATCTAAATAAATAAGATTATTTTTAACAAAAAATAAAATCAATTTTATTCTTTTCAACCTAAATTACTAAACTATGTCAAATTAAATGAATAAGATTTTTTAATAAAAAAATAAAAATATTTTTATTCTCAACCTATATCAAATGATTCTTTCTTTATCAAATAATAAAAGAATGCATTTTTCATTCTTGTCAATCTACATCACAAACAAGGTTTCCCAGCCAAAGGCTTCTGGATTAGATTGGTGAGATTCTTTCTTTAGCAAAAGATAAAATCATTTTATATTTTTTTTTTTTAAATGTAAAAATTACCCAAAGGCAAAAGCATTGTTGGTCAATGGCAAGGCAAACCAACATTCAAGGCCTGAGAATGCACTCGTAAGGTTGGTTTTTTTTCTTCGTAATGACTTTTAAGTGGGTCCATCCGAAAGAGTTTCAATCAATCGATAAGAGTTTGATTTTGATGTATTGAAAGAGAATTGAATTAGCATCTCATGAGAGAAGGCTAAAAATTTGACAAAGCTCCAACCAACTAAATTATCCATCAAAACCTTACACTCATAATGTTTTTATCTCATTGAGAATGAGGAAGGGCCCATTGCCCACTTGGAGAGTAAAACAAGCATGCTAGGCGAGTGAGAGAGCCCAAGGCACGCTTGTAAGAGCAAAGAAGATAAAGTTGTTACCACTCCCTTCACTTGCTTAACAAGCTCAGCAGCCAAGCAATATGACCTTTGGCAATATAGCTCAGCGTTGGAAGCTTTCGAGAGGGCTGGCGAATTTTCCATGACTGTTTTATCTTCCATGGGTTAGCATAGCAAGAAATTCACCTTCCTTGAGAGCCAGCGTTCTCCTTTAAACCCTAAGCTCTTCTTTCAAGTCTTCTGGAGTGCTTGTCCATTAGTTGGTTGTTTCATGCCTTAGCTTCCATTAACATCTGGGCTACCTGCTTCCACGAGGTATTTTGGATTGCAGCAGCATTTCTAACACCCTGAACAGTACACACCGCTGCCTTGTTTAAGAAATGGAGGGGAGTTAAATTAAACATGATGTTATTACGAGTTTGTGAAAAAATTTTATAATGGTAATAATAATAATGTCACCACCAACAAACACCAAATTAATATATAAACTTTTTATTTATAAAATATTTTTAAATCAATATACAAATTAAAAAAAAAAAAAAAAAAAAAAAAAAAAAAAATACACTAAAATAACCACCAAAAACTTCAAAAAAATTATTAAATATTTAAATTGTGACATTCATAAAAAAAATATTTACTAATAATTTATAATTTAAAATTTCATTATTTTATTATTCCTAACCAACCTTTTAGCAATGGCAAGAATTCGCCAACAAGAATTTCACGAAGTAGAGAATCTTCTTATCTCCTACTTTCTTTCTTACATGGATTTTCTTCATTTAAAACAAAGCGTTCCATGCCACAATGCTTCACTGTAGTTCACTTTAATAAGTTCCACCAGATAATTGTTAATAAAGAAATAGCAGGAAAATTATTAGTCCCTGCCTGGGACTATTACCGATCGATCGATCGCTCACAACCAATTAATAACCAAAATTTTTTATGTTTCCCAAATTTTATCCAAAGTTTTCGAACATTAATTTAGGGTGCTACACAATTTATCCAAAGTTTTCTTTTTTACCTCTTATTGGAAACTTCACGCGTATCGAGGGAAAAATACACCTGCAACGCTTTTCTTATCCAAAGTTCGTAAATGAGTTTTTAACGAGTTTTTTTATGCAAAGTTTTTAAAATGGGGTTTTCTTAACAAGGTTTTCACATTATGTTTTTAATCCATTTAACCAATGTTACGGGACCGATTGATTATAGGCATGATTATAGGCAGTACTGATCGATTTAACCAATATTTTCTGATATTGCAAGACTTCAACACGTTTCATTGTGACATGTGCTTCGTGGTGGCAAGCTAACAACCCATCGCTTCGTGGCAACATGCATGCACCTGCGTTCGCTGAGCCAGTTCCTCTTTTAAAATACAGATCTCTCCTTCTCGGCTCCATTACCTTAAGGAAAAGCTCTTCTAATTTTTTGCTGGAGTCTAGAAATAACCCTCTGCCGTAGCTCTTCTTCACTCCAGCGTAAGGTTCCGCTACCCAAATTTTTCTACTTGGAATTCATTCAAATTCTGAGCGTTTTGTTTGACAGTATGCTTGAATATTGCTGTTGCAGGTGCGCATGGAGGCGTGCAGAGATAGATCCATCCTCGCATATCTAAAAAAAATGTAAGGATGTCTCACATTGTTGTTCCTATCAAATAGCAAATGATTAGGTTTTCCTGGTTATCTACTTATTTCTGGGAAATTGAATTTTTATTCATATTATAAAGTAAATAGAAAATAGTAGCTTTTCCAGGTTATCTATTTATTTCTAGAAAATTGAATTTGAATCTTTATTCGTATAATAAAGTAGTAAATAGAAATGAGTAACTTTTCTCGGTTATTTATCTATATTTATCTATATTTCTGGAAACTTAAAGTTAAAAATTGAATGTGTATTTATATTCTAAAGTAAATAGAAATTGAATTTGTATTTCTATTTAAAGTAAATAGAAATCCAGAGAGCCCAGAAACTAAACAAAAGGGTGTAAGTTGCAGTTACGAAAGGGCATACCGAAAATGATGTCTCACATCCATGTTCATATCAAATGTCAAGATGCCCCTCAAAATGTCAAATCAGTAGCCTTTCCTGGTTATCTTTCCATTTGAAAAATGTCAAAATGTCAAATGAGTAGCCTTTCCTGGTTCTTGCATAAAAAAAATTTAGTTTATTTTTATCAGCTCACTGATGGTGTGTAACTAGCAACCTTCAATTTATTTTCCTATCAGCTCATTTAGGAATATCAGCTCATTAATGGTGTCATGTAACTTTCCTGGCTGTCAGCATGTTAACCATCAGTCAACTTCCCGCATCTTCGCTCCTTCCCAAATCGTATTCTCTCGCTCCGCACGCCTTTGGTTGCACCATCTATACAAGGTGTTTTCAGCATAGTTACCAAATTCGAATACGAATACGAATTCGAATTCGATTTGGTATGGAAAAAATTTAGCTACCAAAAATACAATACTGAAAAACTTCGGAAATATAGATTTTCCAAAATTAAATTATTTAATATAAAAAAATTTATATTCAATATATTTTAAAAAAGTCACTCAATCAAATCCTAAATTTTAATATAAGGCTTAAAAATGATAATATTATTAATTAATAACTAAAACAATTTAAATGTCTTTTTTAGATTTTTCAAAGAGTTGTTTAGAAGGTAGATAGAAGCACACCCAAACTTTAATTCATGGTTCCCATATCTTTATTATGGGAAAGAAGAGAAGTATGAAATTCAAATAAAAAAGAATGGAGATTATATATTTTATAAATATTTATAAATAAAATTTTATTATCCTTTGTTATAAGAAATTATTATTTTTAACTAGTATAAACTTACTATTTTCTACAACATTTTAATATAAAATTTATTGTTTTTTACAACTGTAATTTTTTTAATATGCAACTTACTATTTACTATACTTTTTTAATATAGAAAATTCTATTTTGAATCTTTCAATATTTAATTTTTTACCAACAAAAATCCTTACCAAATTAGTTCGTAACTGCAATTTTTTTAATATTGAATATTATGTTTTTAATGTTTTGAGTAATGTAGAAATTTCTATTTAAATATTAAACTTTTTATCAACAATTTTAGATGGTAACTACATTTTTTTTAAATTAGAAATTTATACTTTTAATGTTTTGAATAATATAGAAATTTCTATTTAAATATTAAATTTTATATTAAGAATAATTTTTATAAAATTAAATAATATAGAAATTTCTATTTTTAAATATTAAATTTTATATTATTAAAAACACTTTACCAAATTCCATCATAATTGTAATATGATTCTTAATCTACAATTTACACTTTATTAATATATATATATATATATATATATATATATTTTAACATAAAAAAATTATTCCCTAATTCCATTCTAATTGTAATATTTTCAACCTACTATTTACAATTCATTACAATTAAAAAAAAAAAAATACCGGAATTGCAATTTCCAAATTCGCAGCCGAACCAAATCATATTATCGTATTTTCAAATTTTTCGGGCCAGTGCAACCAAATTTGGTAGCTATGATTTAAAATATAGTTACCAAAAATTAAAATTAGGCAATATATCTCTTACATATATTTAAATATATTATTTTTCCAATGTTTTAAATTTTAAATCATTCAAAAGTATAATTTATAATATTGAAAATGATAAAAAAATGTTTTTAAATTATGTGGATTTGCACATAAAATTATATATTAGACTTTTAGTTTTACATTTATAATAGCAAATATGATAATAGGTTTTAAGAATTTTTGTATTGCTACACCATAAATTATATGATAATTAATATAAAGTGAATTTCCAAAATATTCCACATTACAATAAACTATCTAAATTTTATATTATCAATTATT
>APFE031272033.1:10582-27779 GCA_000404065.3 Pinus taeda | reverse complement strand
TAGCATTTTTTGTTCCTTCTTGGAGGGTGCTCTTGGACTTGCAACCCCTTTGAATGCCTTTTCTTTTCATTGGCTTTTGCTTGGATCTGCTATCTAACACTACCCTTATTTCTTCCAAGGCCCCAGATTAAACAGTTGGGAACCTTTGTTTCTCTACCTAGCTACTTGATCTGCCAAGATTAAACAGTTTGGACAGATATCATTCTCTATACTACCACATAGAAATTGAAAACATGGCATGATCCAGATTAGACTGTTGGACCATCCATCCAAAATTGAATTCTTATGAAAACTGATATAGACACTGCCTTCTTAGGAAAATATGAGATCTTTGCATTTGTCAAAGCTGAGCATATTTGGACCTTTGATATCCAATCATGAAATATGAAACCTATTGGTATAGGTATCCAACATCTTCCACCACCAATGCACATGTAGTAGGATGAAATATCCTTCAGTAAACATGGCATGAAAAAAGCAACAAGGCATGAAGGAAGGCCAAGTATTTATTGATGGATAATTTTTTGATGAGGACATGGCTGACTCATGGATGAAAGTTATGGATGGTAGGTTGCCTATGTAGAAGTCCCAAACATGAAGACTCCTAGATAACGAAAAGAAGTTCATGAAATAAGGAGGAGTTCATCAAGTAGCTATTTGTCCAATCATCTCCACCCAAGGAGTTGATGTAGGTCCCTAATTAGGAGGGAGAATGGAAACAAGTTTCTTAATTGGAAGAAACTTGGAAATTCCTAAGCCAAGAGGGATATTAGGTACGTTACTTTTGTAGGAATTAGTATATTCCTTTATTGGAATAGATATGTCCTCCTTAATTGAGAAGAAGAGATAAAAATATCATTCTTGTCTTAACTTGGGAAGATATAATGAAGGATTGGGTAAACATCTCACATCTGATACTCTTTGAGGATGAGTTAGGTCATCCAAGATAAGAGTAGTTGTGGAGGACTGATATTCTTTGAGGACTGAGAATCCAAGATAAGAATAATCCTGGTGGAACACACCTTGAGAACCTGGGTGGTGTATGTTCTGAGAGAGATAATGACGAGGGTGTCTATACATCATTGGTCTTGCCATCATTAAGATCAGATCTCATGGATGGATTTAGCTATTAGTCAAGGCATTATAACGAGACAATGCTAGTTAAGATGATGTTTAAAAAATGGGTTACCAATCCGACTCTTCTTATGAGAAATTCTTGAGATTAAGAATGACCAAGTACCATTATGAATACCTCCCTAGTTAAGAGAGGGTGTTGAAAAGTGTAACTAGGTCCAGTCTTCCTAATGACATGTGTAATTGTCATCTTATGTAACTGATGAAAAGAAGAAAAATAAAATTATTATTGTTGTCTCATGGGTTTCATGAGAAATGAATTTTATTTTTAGTAGTGACTCCCATTGTGAGCCTTTAGGTTTTTTCATCTAGTCATAAAAGTCAAATTGAGTCAATGCCATGTATGAAGGACCCTTCTTGGGTAGTTACATTTTGTATGAGTCATTAGATAAGTATAAATAACTCTCCAAGACAAGCACATGCATCTCCCTTCAAGTTGGCTTCAAAAAGGAATAATAACATCTCTCCAAATGACATGTCAACCTAGCTGGATCACAAGTTAGATTATTATGATGGAAAACGACTATAAATAGGCCACTTGGCCTCATTTCAGAGCACATATTCTTGGTGAAGAAATTTTGAATTTATGTAGTGCGAAGGTGATAAAGAAGAAGTCATATAACCAACGAGGAGAGAGGAAGAAAGAGAAAAGTGTTTCAACATTGTTTTGGGACATTCTGGGCTAAGTAATCTCCACACATTCGAAGTTGAATACATGTCTATTGCAACAAGGAGGCCGAGAAGGTTACAACCATCTAAAGGTAACCAAGATGGGTGAAGTACAAGTTAAAGGGAAGACGAATTAAAAGGAATGAGTCTCTTTCTAAAGAGATGCTAGTTAAGATTCAAATTTGGTCATCTATATAAACTAGGGTTTTTTATTTGGAACCAAAAGTTGCAGGCTGAAATCAAGTTGTCAAAATTATGAAGGAAGGTTGAGAATAAGAAGAAGCAAAGGGTTTGACTATCTTTGACTCAATAAAGAGGAAAAGGGCTTTATGTCTTGGTATTGGAGTGGAAAATAGGTAAAGGGTCTTGGTCGTGGTATTTGTTAATTGGAATCTCTATAAGAAGAATAATTTGTTTGAGTTTTCCTATCAAGCGGGAGAGATTTTTGGCCCTAGATGATACCCTACATTCTGTGTCTCTTACCTCTTTATGATTTATGCATTGGTAAATTTTTGATGAAGAAGAACACTAATAATCTAAATAAGAGAAGATCCTAATCTAAGAAGTAAAAATCACTCACAAGTCGTTATTAATAGAAGAGAAATCACTTTATCCCATTGCCCTAGATTTCTCAATATTTCTATGTTCATGGGTCTTGGATATCTCATTATGACCTAATTCTATAAGAAGATATATTTTTTTTCTGGGTTTTCCTCTTGGAGGGGTTTTTCCCTAGCTTGGAGCATATATCTTGTGTTTATTGTGTACTATGATATTCATATTTTACATTTGATCATTGTTTGGTGAAGAAGAACATAATTAAATTAATAAGAAGCCAACAAAATTCACAAGTAATTATTAAAGAAAGATAAATATAATTTAAACTACAAACCTCCCAATTTCTCAACAAAATGAACATCGAGAAGAGCCAAACTATAAGGATGAAGAATAAGAAGAAGGGAATGAAGAAGAAAATACATAACATAAATATACAAAGACACCATCTAGATTCATCCAAAATACTCATTAAAAAAGTCTAATTATTGGTGATAAAGATACGAGAGTGTAGATTAGACAAATATTATCAATTGGACTAGAACATGTACATTTCTCCCCTCTATTTAAAATTAAGCCTAAGAATTTCACAAAAACTAGTGGATACAAATAATGGATTGATGTTAAGGAAGAATAATTGAAACAAATAGAGAAGAACTATACATGGGAACATTTTCCAAGGATAAAACATAAAAATGTGACTAGCACCAAATGGGTTTTGAAAAACAAGTCAAATAAAGATGGCTAAGTAATAATAAAAAAAGAAAGGTTGGTTTTGGAAAAAGTTATAACTTTAAGTCGAGTATTGATTCTAAGAATTTTTGTTTGTTTTATCAGATAGAAGTTGTCAATTTTTGGCATTTGCATGTTTCCAAGGGATTGTTAATATATTCAATGGATGTTTTGAGTATAAGTATTCAGGAATGCTAGAGGGTTTATGTTATTAGAAAATAAGGATATTGTGCAAATTATAGAAAGCACTTTATGGGATAAAACATGATCCAAGAGCATGGTATTTGAGACTTGAAAAATATCTAAAACAATAAGGATTCAAAAGAGGAATTGTTGATAGTAATATCTACATCAAGACAAAAGGAGAAAAATAATTGATTGTCATGGTTTATGTAGATGATATTATTTTTGGAGGTAATATGAACAAAATGTGCAAAGAGTTTGCAATGGAAATGAAAAAATAATTTGAGATTTCCATTCTTTGTCAATCATCATTCTTTCTTGGTTTATGAATTTCTCAATTTACAAAGTCATATATATTTCACAAACCAACTATATCAAGGAGATGTTGAAGAAATTCAAAATGGAATATTGGGCACCAATTAACACACCTCATGGGATTTAAATTGAGTAAAGATGACGATTCTCTATAAGAAAATAAAACAGTGTACATGTCAATAATTGATATCCTACTATATCTGACAACATCAAAACTATATGTTATACAAGAAATAGGACTGGTTGCCTAGTTTCAACCTACACCAAAAGAAACTCACGTGAAAGTAGTGAAAACACTATTTAGATAGCTAAAAGTCACCTCAGAATTCTATTTGTGGTACTTAGGAGGTGAATATTTTATTCTAAGAACATATTCAGATGCAGATTGGGTAGGTAGTGTTGATGGAAATAAAAGTAGAAGTGTAGGGGTATTCTTTCTGGAAAATAACCTAGTATATTGGTTGAGCAAGAAACAACCTTCATTTATTATATATAATATATATTATATATATATATGAATTATATAATAGAGGCTATTATTTATATTACGTACATTGTTGAACATTCCTTTAGATAGCATACATTGAGGATTATTAATTAGAAATATGATTGCCCATATAATACTTAGTGACAAACCAGGTGTTATAAAATATTTCAAAATCATTTTATGCACTTGAAAACAAAGCAAATTTCAATCAAGTATCACTTCTTAAGAGAAAAAGTGGCAAGATAGAATATTAAGTTGGAATATATTGCCACCAAAGGACAAATTGTAGCTATTTTTAAAAAACCTGTTTCCAAAGAAACATTTAAATGTCTCACACAACAATTGAGAGTAATTTCCACCTCATCACTAAGTGGTTAAGGAGAAACACAAATTTAGAGGGAGCATCCATTCCTCTTTGATGTGAAAGGGGTAGAGTTTCATAGAAGGGGAGTGTTGTAGAAAGGGGGAAATATTTCATTGCAGATAGCTGGTGTAGTATTGTAGCAAGGGGGATAATTATTTATATTCATGGTGCATTATGTGTTTTGTTGTGGGATCACCATCAATGACAAAGGGGTAGATTGTTTAACACATTTTTTCATTGATGTCAAAGGGATTATATGATTGATATATATGTATATAGATGCATGCACACACACACACACACACACACACACAATCACATATATGTGCAACTATCCAAGTATATGGAAAGGGGGTAAACATGAAAAAATGTGAGGTCAAAAAAAAAATTGCAATGGTGGTTTCAAATCATGATTTAGGAAGCCCATGGTATTTGGAAAAGTTAAATAAAAGGGGAATTAACTATTTAATGAATGAATTGACATGTATTTTCATGAAGAGTTATGATCATGAACAAAAAGAGAAAGTATTGGAAGGAAAATGTGTGTTCGTAAAAATATGGTTTACAGAGTGAACAAGATATCTTGGAATTTTTGCTATAACTTTTTTTACTTTTGTTGTTGTTGTTGTTGTTGTTTATTTTTGTGCATGAGTTTCTTCAAAGGTTGAAAAATTTGAGAATATTTACAAGACATTGAGGGAAACATTTGGTTAGAATTTCATATTTGGGTCACTGTACTTCATATATAATATATATATATATATATATAATAATATATATATATATATATATATATATATATAAATAGTTGTGGAAGTTAGGGCTTTTGATTGGTCCTAAAATAAGTCTCAAACAAGCCATATCGAGGTTTGTGCTATAATTTATTTTCATGATATTTCAGACCATGATATTGGATTGGAGTGCGAATACCTTACAAGGTATGTTTGGTAAAAAATCATATTCTGGTTCACTATAATTTCATAGATACACCCTATGGAAGTTAGGGTTTATGAACAATCTTGAAATTAGTTTTTAAAAAGTGAAACTTGAATCTTTTCCTACAATTCAATTTTTTTTTTTTTTTTTGAAGAATCAGATCATGAATTTTTTGATCAATATTGAGAAAAAATCTCAAACGTAAGTCTTGTAAGAATTTCATATTACAGTTCAATTTAATTTCAAAGATATACCCTATGGAAATTAGGGTTTGTGAATGGTCTTGAAATCAATTTCAAAAGAGAAATCATGGCATTTTCACTATAATTATTTTTCTAGGAGAATTTAGAATATGAATTTTTTAGAGATCTAAGGAGGCATACCTAAGTAAATTAGGTAAAATTTCAAAATTAGATATAAAAAAATTGATACATGTCACACTATACAAGTTTTCTCTTGGAAAGGGGCCAAAATCAACAAGTTTTAGAAATTTATTATACAAACAAAAATATTGGTGTCTCTTACTAAGTTGGTGCTTAGCAGTGAGAATTGGTGTTTCCAGTAGATTAGTTGCCACAAATTTCTAGAAGAGTAGCTTGGTGCATACCAAGGTTTGTACTATTGGGTGTCTCTAGTACGTTAGTGCCTTCAAAGAATTATAAAAATAATTTTTGTGATTATCTTGATAGGGTTTTCAAGTAAATATTGATTCCACATTCTACATATCATAGATCACATATGTGATTTTTTCTTATGTTTCATGAATTTTTAAATAAGTAAAAATTGTATTATACTGATTCACCCCCCTTATGAGTATAAGTATGTGCTCAACACTTGGAACTTGTGATAAACTTGGAATTGATATTGTAGACCCTTTTGAAATCTTAGAAATAATGGGACCAATAAAATACATACTTGGATTGCCTCATAATGTTAAAACACATAATATTTTACATGTCTCATGGCTTAAAATGTTTGTACATGATTTTAACTATTTGATTGATAGGGTTGTGATCTAAGTGGAACTAGAGGGAGAGTTCCAACTAGAACCCTTGTGTATCTTAAATAGAAGGTAACATTTCTTTAGAACCAATCCATTGCGTAAGTAAAGGTGCATTGGGAGAAATTTGGGCCAAGGGAAGCTACATAGGAAATGAAGGATGTCATGAAACTAGCATATCCATTTTTATCTTCATCTCAAGGACATTTCTATTAAAAAAAAAAAAAAAGGAAAGGATAATGCTATTCCAAGGGGGAGGGAATGTAGTGCCCAAAATTTGATTCCTTAAATAATTTGTAATAAATTATTTTTAACATTTATTTTATTTCAACATCGACATTTTATTACTATGCGATGGTGATATGCATATATTTAGTATTGTATTTTTTTTCAATTAATAAGGAAACCAAATGGTTGATCGAGAATGAGTGCCTATACTGGTTATGATACCATGAGTTGGGAAAAGTAAGGGAGCTGAAAATGTCAAAACTCCCAAGAAACATTTCTAAATAAGTTTTGTGATTAACATTCTATTTTATTCAAAACCTATCAGTCAATGCATATAAGGAGTTGGTGGAAGAAGTCACCTCCCTAGTTATTAAAGCATGGGAAAAGTATCCTCATGATGGGGATGATAACATTGAATGCATGTAGGAGATGTATGAGAGACATCTCACAAATTCACAAAGGTGTGGGCTAACTACACACATTCTTTTAATATTGTAATAGTCAAACCTAAATGAAAAAAAAAAAAGAGGAAACTTGAGTAGAAGGGTAATTGAGTTCTACAAAAGGAAGGGGAGAGAAAAAATAGGGTTGATGCAAAGAAAATGATTAAAATTTTACGTAATCTCTATCAAGTGTTTAGATCCTTTGAGGTATCTTTAAAATTGTCACCTTAAAAGATTTTTTTGCACCATAGCTTATTTTGCAATCAACACCTCAAACTCTTTCTTGAATTGACGCTTGGGCTTGTCTTGGGCTTGATGTTTGGAAATATTTTAACATTAACATTTGGATATATCTTATTGGAACTCCAAATTATTTTCTACCAGTGCTTAGATCCACCCTTCATATTGACACATTACAACCTCCTTTGGATCAATACATGGGAATAAATTGTATGATTAACACTTTTATTGGTCTTCACCATTGATGCTTAGATAATTTTCATTAGTGATCGGGATGGAATTTTCCATCGAAACCCTAACTGATGATGTTGCAAACCGGTGTTTGCAAATAAATAATATACATAGTGAATAAAAATGTATATGACAAGATGTTGTTTTACATTGAAGGGCTCAAATTTAAATATAGCATGAGGAACCTTTCTTGAATAGTCATGACTTGAGTCATGGATTATTATAATTAATTATTAATTATTATATTTTAATCATTATTTATTTACAACATTTCCTTCCTCTCGATAAAGTGCTTTGTCCTCAAAGCATAGGTAACAAAGGGTGTTGTTGATGAAAATTTTATATATCCCAAGGAGCTTCTTCTTTTGGCAAGTTCTTCCACTTAATAAGATATTATTTCATTGCTTATGATATTGATTTATTTTCTCTGGTGGTAATAATAACTTTTTGTTCCAAGATGATCTTCCCTTCATCATCTAACATGAAGAGTGTTGTCTACGATGTTTGATGCTTACCTAGTGCCTTCTTGAGACACGACACATGGAAAACATTGTGGATGCAAATTTTGTCAAGGAGGTTCAAGTTGTATGTTACTTGGTTTATCTTTTTGTTAATTTGGTATGGTTCATAAAATTTGGTGACAATTTATTATTTCCTTGTCGTTTCAAGGATAATTGTTTGCAAGGATGAAGCTTAACGTTGGTCCCTTGATTAACTCCATTGAGGGTCAATGCCAATGCATCTAATAGAATTTTACAAAACTTCCCTGCTTTAGGTATTAGGTTGATCCCTTGGACAAGACGAGTAACCCTCAATATGTCACAAACAGTAACTTCCCCTAATTACTTCAGAACAATCATTAATTACTTCAAAACAACTGTTTTAAGTGTTAGATTTCCATATTAATGATGGTGTGTAAGATAAAAGGTGAAGATTTAATAACATAGTGGAGATGATTAAACACTCAAAATAAAGTCTGAGAATCAAGGTCCACCCTAACAAGTGCCTTTACTCTTACCACACAAATTCTTAAGAGTTAGTGGATGAAATATTTAGAGGAAAACCATGTCTAACAAATAGCATAAGTGTTCACTAGCATATAAAACAAAAGCATATTAAATGCTAAGTAATAGCACGTATTTTCCTTAGTAATTTAATAAGAGGAAAACACATTAAGTTACATGAATAAACTTATGGCATGCATGAAAACCATACGTGAACCATATAACTTAATGGTTCACAATAAATGTTGCTATTTATAACATTGACTATTTAAGAAAAAAAATATTTATGATTCATGAGGGATAATGTATACCTCTCATATAAAAATTGCAAAAGAGATAATTTCCTAAAACCATAAATCATCAAGTTATTATAATATTCATTCTTTAAGAAATAAAACTTTCATGACTCATGAGTGATAATGTATATCATACTCTTAAAAAAAGTTTGGGAAAAAGTAATTTATTAAAGAATTATTTAATCATTAAATGATGTTCAAGATAGTCATTAAGTAAAAAGTAATGAAGCTTCATCAAAATTAAAATTACTCATGATTGTAATCAATAATTACAAAAATCTACAGTTATATAGTGATAAGACAATATTTGGGATACAGCAGAAGAGTTTACAATCACAAAGGCATGATGTACTAAATTAGTGTGGGGGAGACAACTTTGTTGGCTAGTGTTAATCTATTCCATTAAAGAGTTTACAATCACAAAGGCATGATGTACTAAATTAGTGTGGGGGAGACAACTTTGTTGGCTAGTGTTAATCTATTCCATTAAAATTTGACCCACTAGCATCTCTTTAGCATAGTCTCCCTTTCTTGTTTAAATAGTCTTTTCCTTTCGATGCCTTTGAGCCCTTCTTATTTCATTGATAGTTATTTTACCATTTCCATTTTTATAACTTCTGTAATAACAAATTTAAGGTCAATGGTAATTTATATTAACTAACCTCCCTTTGAATACTTGGTAATTTAGTAAAATAAATTACTCTTTTTATTAAAAGCTCACATGATGAGATAAGAGAAAGGACTCATCTAATGTGTTTGCGGGAATATAATTTTGTTGACAAGTGAATCAATTTCTATATCCAAATATATCCTAGATAAATCTTTGTATTTGTTTGTAGTAGTCACCATTGAAAGGTTTCATTTGTGAAATACTATGAGACGTATTCCAACATTTGATGATTGTTAATTAATATCAAATATTTAAGTTGCATGTTGTTTAACTTGATCATGAACATATAATGAATCATAGGATATAGGTTTATTGCAAATGACAATTATTATTATCACTAGGTTACACATTTATGAGAAAAATACAATAAATTCTGCTTAAAATGCAGGAAATGTTTGGTATAATTTTTGTGTGACTAAATACGATGTGAGGGGACAAGGTAAATATTTATGCTAACTTAAACTTATGGAAATTAATATACTATACCAAACATAATGCTTGGTACTATTAATTATGATTTATGTTTAAGGTGAGTCCATTAATTTAGATGGATTTCATAAACAAACTTTTATGTTGTTTATTTATTATCCATCACATTTTATCGTGCATTATTGGATTTTTTTTATTACACATTTGTTTTAATTTATTCCAACCAAGTTAAAGTATTTCCACCAAGAATATTGAATCCATCTCCAATTAATCTTCCTACATCACATAAAAATAAGATTAGTTCCTTAGAAGTTACATAATTATTTAGATAGAAAATGAAATAAATTTATTATCTTACCTCATTACATCACTATTTTCCCAAAATAGCTTGAAGTAACACTATTCAAGGTAAAATTATAATTTACATGTTTCTAATTATATGCAAGATAATTGAGTTATTTTTCATTTTTATTTTCAAAAGTAAATATATGAAAAAACCCTAAAACTAGGAATATATCTCATTTGGGTAAAATTTGTTTTACAAATTTTAGTGAAAACTACTAGCAAAAAGTTTCGACAACCAAAATGGTCAACACTATCCTAATGATCTTAGTTCATTAGATAGTTCTTAATCTTCTCATATTCCAATACCAAAATTCTTAGATACAAAAAAAAAAATATTTTCTTCTATTATGTGACCTTTTTGGCCTCAATAATTTTTACTTGCAGATATATCTTTAATTGAATAAGTCGAACAATATGTTGATATCTTATAAATTGTGAGATAGAGTTTCATTGTAATTAACTGCTTGAAACAATATCAACCTGGGAGATGATACAATTTATTTTGATATAAAAGTTTGTTACATTATAGGGTTTAAATTTCTTAAAATAGACTAATATTGTGCATATCAAAATGTGGGAGTGAGGGATTTAATTTGAAAGTTTCCATAATATGGTATCCAAGGGTAGATGACTAACAAAATCAACGATGGTAAATAATGTAGGGTTAAAAACAATGAGAGCTTTAAAATTGATGTGCAATTCACATATATCAAAGTTTCTACACTACTTTCAGTGGATGATGTTTATTAATATCATGTAAAAATATGTTTGGAACATAACCTTTTGAGTTTTACCCGATGTGATTCAAACCCTTCACATTCCTTATATTAGACTAGGTGTAAGTACAAGCTTGATTTATAAATTTGATGTGATTTGATCTATTTTCACTTTTGTAAGATTATGGATTTGTATATAACATATGTTATAAGACTTTGGTTTTATATATCATATAACATATGTGATATATTATTATTATTATTACTATGTAGTTCATGTACTCTAAAGGTTGATGACTACTACATCATCATAATATTTTTACCAGAAAGATCTACATAAAGGAATCACTTCCTACTGACTCAACCAAAGAGCTTGACCCCGAGTTTGTCGAGAGAAATGACCCCGTGACCTTTCAATAGCAAAGGTGCTTTAACAATAGGGACTCAACCAATTGAGCTAACCCTTAGGGCCGATATATTATTTTATTTAAATAAAGGTGAATACATTTAAATCACTTGTTTCCATAACCATATTTAAATGAGGTTTATGAAAAATATTTATGTATCCTTCGTCATGTATTTCCCCTTTTCATCAAGTGATATAAAATTTATACTTTTTGTATGATTACCTCATATGTATGTTTTTTTATAGGATATAAATATATTTATGAATTATAAAGGATGTTAAGATAATGTTAACATTTTAGATTTAATATGCTTTCTGATTTGTCCTGATGATGGACCCCCTTTGGGGTTTGAAACGTCGGCAGAATGAAATTGAAACTGTGGACAATCCGGATCATGAAGCTACAAAAAACTTCCACAGAGGCTTGAAATCCAAGATATTTAATTTAGCTCAATTTTATAGTGTACGTATTGTTTGAGAAAAATAATAATATCACTTTATAACTTGATGTTTTAGATAAATTTGAAACAAGGTATGATAATAAAACGGTGCTATATAGAAATGATTTAGGATGGAATTTTAGTAGGGTTTAGGATATATGCGAATATAAGATAATATGGATATCTTATGAAGTTAATGAGGCTAAGTATAGAGCCTTAAAATTCATATATGATCAAAAAACCACTTTGTAAAATTGATATAATAAAAGTCTCAAGTATCAATTTTAGGGGTCACTTATTGGATACAAAATCCAGAGATAAATTTAAATTTGAAACAAGGTATGATAATAAAAGGGTGCTATAGAAATGATTTAGGATGGAATTTTAGTAGGGTTTAGGATATATACGGATATAAGATAATATGGATATCTTATGAAGTTAATGAGGCTAAGTATAGAGCCTTAAAAGAAGCAAATACATATATGATCAAAAAACCACTTTGTAAAATTGATATAATAAAAGTCTCAAGTATCAGTTTTAGGGGTTAATGAGTGAACTGTATCAATACTTACAGATAAGACCAACATGCCTTGGAAATAATTTTATGATAGATCATTTATTTGATACAAAATCCTTTCTTAATAAAATTTTATCAAGGATAAATTTAAACTTTGTAACCCTAGAATATGTCTCAAGAAGAGAGAATGTAAACACTTGAGTCTAATAGGACGATGATTACAAGATTCATTGTGTGAGAGAGAGAGAGAGAGAGAGAGAGAGAGCTTGATAAATATAAACTTTGTAACCGTAGAATATGTCTCAGGAAAAGAGAATGTAAACACTTGAGTCTAATAGGGCGATGATTGCAATATTCAATGTGTGTGTGAGAGAGAGAGAGAGTATTATGATGATTAATAAATGTGAAGGGGATTTTGTTTAAGTTTTTAAGTTTGAGTCATTATATGGTGAAATATGGGGAGTAGGAAAAAGTTTTTTAAGGAGGGTCAATTTGAGCTACAACACTTAACAAATAACCAATCTACGACCTCAAATTGTCTTTCTGTTTTGTATTGAAAAAATTATTGTCTTATACAATTTCTTGCAATATTTAAATTTTCCTTTAGTTTATGAAGAACATGTTGGTTTTCTTTTAATTGATCTTTTATTGTTAGAAATTTTGTTTATTTTTTGTGAATTCCTTTGATTTATTAGGCACATAACTATAAAGAGCTTGAAACAGAGCTTGATTTATTAGGCACATGAATTTAGCTTATTATCCCCAAACATATGGTCAAATAGAAATTGTCATTAAACGTTTGGAAGCTTACCTTAGTGTTGTACCACCATTCAGAAAGGTGTAACAATTGAAACCACTTATTCTGTTTGTTTGTTACATAACAACGAAGGTAAGCTTCCAAACGTTTAATGACAATTTCTATTTGACCATATGTTTGGGGATAATAAGCTAAATTCATGTTGAGGTATGTTCCAATCTTTCTTAAAATTTTATTTTAGAAGTTCCCCTTAAATTTGGCATCTCTATCACTAACAATGAGTTTTATAAATCCATGCAATGTGTAGACATTTTTGCAAAATATGTTAACTGTTTGTTTTCAGGAGTTTTTACTTACTCTCATGAAGAGGCCATAATTTATGAGTCCTTCAAATACTACAAGAATGTTTTACTTTCCATCTAACACGGATAGTTATTCAATGAATCCCATTGATATTTCATCTTGCTTTTGATTTGGAATATGCAAGGGATGAAGCAATCCAGGAGTCATAGTTTTCATCTTTATTTATTTGGCATTGATCACATTTTCCTACATATTTTTGAATATCATTATTTATCCCCTTCCAAAAAAATGACTATCACACAATATATTATGTTTTAAGAACCCCACATGTCTTGTTGTTGGTGAGTCAAGGGACTCCTTGAGAACTTTGTATTTATATCTTGAAGTTGGGCATAATAAAATTCTTCCTTTATAACAAAAAATGTCATATTTATATTCGAATTTTGATTTTTGAACAATATTACTGATTATAATGCATGTTTATAGATATTTTTCATATTCAGTTCGAATTTAATTGAACTATTCTAAAACTACAACTGAAAAATGTAAGTGATGGTGACTCTTCGTATTTTTGGGAGAGACCATCTACTGCTATGTTGTTCTTCCCCTTTTATGTAATATCTCTATATTGAAAGTGGCAATTTTTTTGATCCATTGATGTTGTTATGTAGCAAGTGTTTTTTGCTAGAGAAGGTGTTGAAGACTATTATGATATGTTTGCATCATAAACTTACTTCCCAAAATGTAAAATCCCCCTATTCTACCCATGCTTATTGTAATGTTGGTTGCGATTGTAACACCAACGTCGAAGGACCATGAATGGCATAAACTCTGATTAAATATATGATAATAATTATTAATTAATTAGAACAACTGAAGGTTGGATAGCCTTACAGATCCTTGGCTTAGTGAAATCTTGTTGTCTATCTGTTTTGCTGAAAGCTATGACCCCTACCAACTAAAATAAAATATGCAATTATTGATGGTGTGTTGATGGATTATACCCATTGATTTATTTTTGGGTACCTATTGCGTCTTGTGAATAAGTCCATATGCATTGGAACAGGGAGGATGTGGTAAGCCACCACTTGATACCTGGAAAAGATGGGATTGGAATGAGGATAACATGGAAATTTCATGTTGGGATGTGAAGAAAAATAAGGGACACACTTGCACAGAGGGATATGAAATGACTCAAAGGAAAATCAAAGGAGATAACACTAGATAAAGAGGAAGATTAATACAGACAACATGGGATAAGTAGAGAGAGAGGTTCTTTGAGAGATTTTGGGAACTTGTTTTGAGTCCTAGATCATTGTGACACATTGGTTCTAGCTACTATTAGAAGGCATTGCAAATTTATGTGAGGTAAAATGCATAGTGATGGAGGCACGAAATAGATGATCGACGTCAGAACTGGAGTTGATAATTGAATTGTAACCCGGAGTGATGCTCTATGACCTTGAGATTGAACTCTATGATTTTGGGAACCAATTCATCTATCCATGTTTGAGACTATGTTTTTGAAAGCCTTTGTGGCTTTTATGAAGTTCAATGATTGAAAAAACCCCGATGTGGAAACAAATTCCTCCAACCCTGGATCCGACTCCGAGGTGGTCAACTGCAAGAAAGGTTGTCACGTGTAACTAGTCTACGACTGGGAGGAGAGTGGAAATCCATCCTTTAGTTTCCAGACTTATCAAATAATCCAGATAAGTATTCATGGCTTATACATTTTAGATTACAATATGCTTGATTGGAGTGATGATCAATGACCAATATTGTGCCACTAATATAAGGATGCAATCTTTCTATTCTTTTGCAGGTTTTCTAATATAATATTGATCAGTGATCTGATATCACTCAGGACTAATATGTGATCTCATGATTTGATGTCATAGTTATATGTTTATAATTGTGGGAATCTCATTTCCATAACCATAATGGTGGGATACCTCATCGAGAGTGTAATTTATGTGTTGTGTGTATGGAATAGATCTATCTCACGAAGTTGTTAAAATATCTTTATGACCATGGTATATGCTTTGCATAAGATGCACACATGGTGATGATTTAACTTATCGATATGTGATTTTGCTAACATTCCCATGATTTATTAAGCTACACATATGCATATGAATGATTTCCTTATTGGAAAAGTAACTAGGTTTGGTCTTCATATTTATCTTTGTACTTGTATCAATTTGAATTTTATGTAAAAGAAGAAAAAGAATTTTATTCTAGAATGGGTTTCATGCTCCTTTTAATTGGTCAATTAGGTCAAGCATACAATTTATTATTCTAGGGTTTGTTAATTCAAGAAAGTATTTATCATATGCATAAAACCCATTTGGGAAATTTGTAACAAGAAAGAAGCATTGTTTTTGTGTCTAGGACGTCAATGTTGACCTCCAAGACCAAGTTGTCCTTACTAGAGGAAGTTAGCCTAATTCGACCTTACGAGAAGCATATATATAGAAGATATGTTGACTCACTTGGACACCATCATCTCATCTTTGATCTACAATAAGAAGCAAGAAGAAAAAGGAGCGAAGTTCAAGGAAAAAAGAGACTTTCAAGAAGAAAGTTAAAATATATACACTCATTTCTACTCACACGTGCAAGAAAACTAAGGTTTTTGTGATCTGCTAGATGTTGAAGTTGCAAGTTCGAATTTCAGAACTGAGGTACAGGGCCAAAGCTATGTTTTGAAACATACTAAAGGTGATTTAACCTTCATTGACTTGGCTAAAATTTGACTTGTTTGGAAGTGAATTTGGAGGGCTGACTTGGTGCTTGGAGGAAGTCTTAGTCTTGAAGTTTGGGTTTTGGATTTCTCATTTTGATATGATTCTATAAGAAGAGGATTGTTTGGGTTTTCCCAATTGTGGGGTTTTTCTGGCTTGGAGCCTATATATTGTGTTCTTTATGTATTTGTGATCTTCATGTCTTGGTAATTTCTTGATGAATAAGTAGAACTAAATAATATAAAGCTAACAAATATCACAAGTAATTATCAAGCAAGGAAAATCAATATAAATCTACAAATACCTTGATTTTCCAACATGGTATCAAAGTTAAGGTGGAGAAGAAGGTATATTGAAGATCACTCTTGTTGGAATATTTGATACCTCTACGTCAAGTTCCTTCATCAAAGGCTCTTCCTTTTTAATTATAATTTAATGCAAAATTCTATGGGTAAGGAGGAAAGTTTTACTGTGGAATTGGGCACAAAGAATGATCCAAATTATGGTGATAGAAGCATTCCAAGTAAGGTCAAAGTCCTGAAGCATAAAGGACTGTTGTAAGATATGTAAGGTATATGAAGTCGCTATAGTTATGTTACAGTATAAATGATGCAAGCTTCTGAGTGGATGTAAGTAACCTATTAATCTGAGTTACTATGGAGGCACTCCTATCTTAATACAAAGTTTCATGTAAGTAAAAATAATGACCCAAGTATATTGGTAATCCAAGATTGTTGACTGTAAGGTGAGATACATACTTTGAAATAAAATATTTCATGATGACATGAAGGCATGAAAATATGATCCAAGTTCCTTTCTCTATCCATGATTCGAGTTAAAACTATGAGGTATGCCTGTAGGAATTTACAGGGTAAGTTCCTCAGATAGAACACCAAAAGGACACCGCTCACAAACAGATCACAGATCAATACACCAGTTTTTTGACGTGTTTAAAACCCTCAGAGAGGGAAACAGTCCACGCCCTGCGCCAACGTGGCTACTACAGGCAATTTATTAATAAAAGAATGAAAATTTACATAAGCTTCTCTC
>APFE031272029.1:51769-77795 GCA_000404065.3 Pinus taeda | reverse complement strand
AAAAAACCCTAACTAATAAAATAATAATTTTTAAGTGAATAAATCGACGGATGAGATCAAGAGATGTCTTGATCCTCATCAACGGTCGAGATCTTTTCAACATGGATCACTCGAACTAGCCGTGGGAGTCATTTCCATTAAGTAGGGTGCTAGGGGTCAGTTCAGAGGAATCGGATCTGTGAGTCCAAGACTGAAGAAGCTCTCTTGTAAATCTGTTTCTGGTTAATAAAGAAGACTTTGGGGTCCATATCTTGCTGGTGTTACTCTCTTGAAATGTTGTGAGATTGTTTAATTTTCTGCATATGTTATTTTCAGCTGTTAATAATAGCTTTTTTTTGTAGAGTATTGTGAGCATAGGTATCTTGCTCACTTGCTAGGGTTTGGGTGCTGTTAGAGTTTCTGAATTAATGGCAGGTATCTCCATTACTTCCTAAGATTTAGCAGCATTTTTGCCCTCTTTATTGATGGTTGTTTTGAGCTGTGCAGAAAACATTTTCTGAGGGAATTTTGTGGGCGTTCGGGGAAGTTCTCGGTTGAACCAGCCAACTCCCACAAGCATTTTTTGCTGAGCCCAGTTGGATTTGATCCTGGGTCTATCATTCAGTTTATTTTTTCAATTTGCATGAGAGATTTTTCTGAAGATCTTCACAGTGAAAATCTGAAATCATTATTTCTTTAAATATTTTCGGGGCTTATTGATGAATCTGGCTGTTAAGGGGCCAAATCTGTAAATATCTTTTGTTGTTCTTTTTTTACGGTTTTATTTATTTTTATTTTTCCCAAGTTTTGGTTGTCTGTCTCATTGTTTTCAGGTCACAGGTTGTGGGTTTTGAGAAGTCTTTTCAAGGCTTTATCAGGCAATTTTGGAGCAGAAAGTGTCAATCATTGATTTTGTGTGGATCTTCGGTGATTTCTTTTGGCAGTCTGGCTACCCAACCTGCAAATCTACTCTCACTCAATCTCCACCCCTGCACACTCATTTAAAAAAAAAAAAAACACCTTGAACTTCCATCGATTTGCTCACTTTTCTTCAGCCTTCAAACTGCTCACGAACTTGCAAAGCCAGCAAAACGAAAAACACAAAAAGGGCGTGGCCCCTTGCTGTTGTCCCACCTGCTTGCGTGACCCTCTCCACCCACCTGCTAACCTGCAAACACCACAACGAATTTAGATCTTTTGATATGTATCGTGGGACTTATGCGTAGGTGGAGAAGAGAATTAGAAAAGGTTTTGCATATATATCGGTTGCAGATTTTCGTGCATGGTACGTAACCCTCCGTTTCTCTGCTGCTGCCATCGAACCTCGCCTGAACCTGCAAACACACCATAAGCTCCAGCTTTGCATGCGTCCTGCGTCCTTGTCCTATCTGCATCTGCCACAGCGTCTTCTGCTGCCCAAGCCTGCAAACATGTCGACTCCCTTGAACCTAGTAACGCACAGTAAGATCACGATTCTGATGTATACGAGCCAGGGAAAATTTCACACGCAGGAAAGATTTGTCTGTCACAGGTTAGTTTCTGTGTGTACGCGGTAGGTTTTTCTAACGTGGCGTATAAGTTTTGACTCAAATCGAATTTTTTTTAATCGTGGGTCTCAGTTTGCATAGCATAGGTTTAGATTTAAACCAAAATCAATTATTGTTTTATACAAGTCATGTAGATATGTTAGCGTAGGTTTTAGTTGTAATGAATCAACTTTTTTTTTAGGATTTTGTTTAGATTTAGTTACATTTCTTTTTTCTTTTTCTTTTTTAAAGTTCTAGTTTTATATATATGTGTGCGTTATTTTGTATAGTTTAATTTTTTAAATTTTATTTAAACAAAATAAAAGAAGGTTTTACGGTTTTAGATTTTGATTTTTAGTTTTTAGGTTATGTATATATGCGTTAGGATCATTTAGATTTAAATTTTTTTAGTTTGATTTTTTTTTTTAAATAATAATAATATAAAATATAAAATAAATAATTATAAAAAATCCCTGGTTTTAGTTAGGTTTTGGCTTTTTAAGTTAGATTTTTATTCTTTTCTATAGATTAGATTTTAGATTAATTTTTTTTAGGTTTTATTTTTTTTTGTAGATTTAAATTGTTAAGAAAAAAAAAAATCTTAAAAAAAAAAAAAAAAAAAATCATTAAAAAAATATAAAATGAAAAATCAAATAAAAATTTTCTTTTAGGGATTAGGATTGAATTTTAAATTTTCTTTTAAGTTAAAATTTTGTCAGAAAAGCTATAAAAAATTTCATCGTGGAAAATTATTTTTGCCAGACTTAGTTGTTTTCAATTATTATCTTTCATGCTGAGATCTAAAATTTTCAAGTCGAGACACGAAATTGATATCTGGTTAATAATTTATGATTCTCGTGGTGGTTTTAAGCATTTATCTTCTCGAAGTTTTCAGTTGATGGATATCGTTTTGGTCATGTGATTTAGCTGATGACAAATGATTGTTGTTCACGTTTCATGTTTCTATAATCATCTAACAAGTAATCGATTTAATAACAATCTCTTAAGGCATTGGTCTGCTAAAATCAAATTCATCTAGTGCTTATCTTATCATGTCTCGTGTCTCCCAACCAACTGGTCGACAGTTGGTCTTCATCATCTCACAGGGTCTACTCCCCTTAGCCGCGAGAGACAGGCTTAAACGGAGGGATCGGGGATCAAAGTGACAGCTCCCGGTCTGAGCATTGTCGTGTCAATCTGTGCGATAACAATACCAATTGTTGGAAATAATACTGAGAGGGGGGGTGAATCAGTATTATCAAATTCTTTTCAATATACCTTCCAGATTTATACTTTAATTTATTCTTCAGATATTGATCATTAGATTGTATGTCAGTACCCTATAATAATGAGCAAGAACAAGAATGACAGATAATCACACCAAGGAACACCAGATATAAGGTGGAAACCCAATGTGGGTGAAAACCACCTGCTGCAATATGTCTCTATCTTATTTCAATTAGAAACTTCTTTTAAAATGATTTTGTATTGGTGCATTCCTTTACCAGTATGCAGGCTGCAACCTGCAGAGAGCTACAACTCTCTCTCGTTTTCCAGTCTTTCCTGGAAGGGAGCTACAACCCCCTTTGCTCTTTTTACTTCTTTAAGGACCACGTTTCATTAATTTTCAAACTGGATCCATGAACATCAAATAATCATCAATTACATGAAAATCACCTAATATCCTTATACAATGAACTAATGAATCACCCAACTCTTCAGAATGTTGTAAATAGAAAAGTAATACCAGAAATATAAACCCAGAACTCTACTGCAATAGATAAAAGACAATCAACAATTGTTTCAAGATAAGACCGCAACTTCACCAACAAGGGCCTCCGTATATCCGCTGCTCTTCTGAGACTGAACTGCGCAGATCCGCACTGGTTGTTCTTCTGCTCTATGTACTTTTCTTCAGATCCGCACCTTTACTTCTGACTTACTGCGTACACCCGCACTATGCCTTCTCCTGCGTTGCGTACCCCGCACTGCACCTTTGGCTTCACAGTGTATTCCCACACTGAGTCTTTTACTGAGCTGCGTACCCCCGCACTGCACCTATGGATCGCCTGCAGACTTTTGATTAGGGCCAAATTTACAGTCCTCCAATGTGCCACAGTCAGTCAGATTCACAGATTTGTTTATGCGCTCGAGAGATCACGACATGTCAATAGATTCACCTTAAGTTATCTCCTTGTTTTAGACCTAGCTTTTAAAAACCAATCACCCAAAATTTCAGATCTTAAGATATTCAAATTTCACGAGTGTGTGGCCAAGAGATCTCCTTTCCTTTTTATAGGCAAGACCTTCTCAATACCATGGTCCAAAACCATAATAACACAATACCATGAACCCAATACTTGGAATCAACACTTTTGGATGCAATACCATGGACAAGAACCATTTGATCAAAAACTGTCGGGCTAATACCATGAACCATTCATGAAGATTCCCACGTGCGCGCACTTTTATGCATTGGAGAGAGTGAAACTGGGGTCCGCACCTTCTGAACGTATCACCTGCATACATGCACGCACTCCTTGGTCTTCGTACCTACGGGTCCACAGATTTTTCTAGGATTACCTGCGGGTACCTTAATTCCCATGATTTTGAGTGCTTGAACTGAGATCAGCTACAAAAGTGAGTTTCCATCAAGTACAACACCTATACCATAGAGCCAAACCAGAATCATAATGCCAACATAATTGTACTGATTTGGATGTCGAGAGTGATGTGCCCAAATAGACCTGTAACAGTTCTCCCCTAAAGCATGAAGTCGAAAATGATAATGTCGAGTGATATGCTTTACAATGTAATGGAGAGGATCTGAAGTGGAAGGTGACCTGCATTGATTACAATACATAACATCATGATATTTAGAATTTTTTCATGAATTTCTAAGGGAAGGCATACCCCTACTCAACATATAAACATTTCACTACATGTACATAGATATTCATCTACATATATAGACCCATGATAGGATGACCATCTGTGTAAAGCCATCGTACAGATGATTTAGTACTCCCCTGAAATTGCAGCCCAGATGGATGAAACTAGATCTGGGGTATTCTATCTTGTCCAATCGTTCGCTTAAGTACGAGTCTAACCATGTGAATATGTGAGTTGAAGTCGAATATGGGAAGACACCATCTGATTACCACACAATGATGTAAGTTGTTAACAGATGTAAGAGAGATCACTGATAATGCTAATTATTCTCAAGGTACTGCAGTACATTATGCGTGGTGTGAATAGATGTTTTGATGTTGAACACCATACAAAGTCTTTCGTCGAAGGCCAGTGATGTCAACCTATCACCAGAAGTAAGAGACTTTCCATTGATGTATGCAATCCTCAAGGTACTAGAAGGGTGTTTCTAAGTCAACTTCTTGGATAATACGTCGATGTCGACAAGAAGCGACTCGTCGTAGGAGGGCCTTGATGTATCCCCCATCAACAAAATGAAATGAGTGTAGTCCTTTTGAAGACATAATTTGACTGATGACACAAGGTTCAGGAATGGCAGTCATCAAAATGAAAGTTTATGAGTATTGCAAAGGATGAATTTTACTGCATGACTTCTCTTGAACATGTCGGTGACACTGAAAGAATTGGCAGCATTGACCCAAAACCAAAGTGATGGATGGTGTGATAGACCATAGGTATGATAACCATCAAGTAGATAACCCAACCCAAATAGCCACAAAGATGAAGTGAAAGTGTCATGTTCAAGAGCGACTTGCTACCATAAAGTGATTTACCCCTTTTCCCATTTTCCCTAATAATTGATGACCAGTACCTCTTTATTTTTAACA
Source organism: Pinus taeda (assembly GCA_000404065.3). Taxonomy (NCBI): domain Eukaryota; kingdom Viridiplantae; phylum Streptophyta; class Pinopsida; order Pinales; family Pinaceae; genus Pinus; species Pinus taeda. The sequence goes on along the minus strand of APFE031272029.1, from coordinate 72,472 downwards.
AGCTAAAGGAGGATAAAATATTCTTGTAGTATAATTCCACCCTTCAGGTGAATTCATCACTATGTGATGTTTTAACAAGCCTAGCGAAGGTGAAACTCAGTCTTGTCATGATGGACAAGTTTGTCACTATTTAATGTTTTAACGAGTTTAACAATAATGAGAACTCGGTCCTTTTCATGTTTAGAGAGTTTGAAAAGGGACAAAAATAAAGCTCCACAAGTTCTTTTTCGTAAATTTGTCTCTTAAGTCTAAAAACGTGTAAAGTAATATAATAGAGAACCTATTGACCATGTTCGATGAATGTATTCCTTTTTCATAAATAATCTATCTCAGTTCGAAAAAGGGCTAAACTTATACTGAGTAGATGTCATTTCCAATCCGTTAACAAGCTAAAAAGGACAAGTTCTCGACAATCTTTTCATATTTCAAGACTTTCAAAAGATCTTAAAGAGGACTCCAAGGGATTTCCCTTTTTGATGTTTAATAGAGCTCAAAAAAGAGATAAAAGTATGCTCTGTGGTCAAAAATACAATTCATAATTGTGCACGTCAAATTCATTGTATCAACTGTAAATCTGTTCAAAGAAACACCAGAAGGATTAAACATACCTATTTCATTGGTAAAAATGGGTAAAAACCCATAGTTTGTTCATTAAATGAACATGAAATAACCATTAAACAATAATTTACCATGTCATTTTCACCATTTGATATTTACCATTCAGTTTTGTGCTTTGAACCAATTTTTTACCTCGAACATCAGCAGTGGATTGCGAGAGATTCCGTGGATCATTTGTCATGTTGTCAGGACTAGGTAGGAGATCTACATTTTGTCTTCCATTTAGGTTCATTCTTTTGCAGTTTTAGGAAATTTTTTTAGGGTTTTAGGGTCCCTATGGAAAATATACTGTTAGTGTCAGTGCTTTCACACTGCCATTAGTGATCAAATTGCTCTTTTGTATTTCATATTAAGTGTCCCATTCTTATGAGTTGCACTCCATTAGGTCATGGATCAACTGATGCTAGGGTTACATTTCATTTTTCCCTCATGCTATATACCTGCTGACCAATTTCACATATCTTTTCAGTCATTCATAGTCATTCCAGTTCATTTCTTTTATAAAAACTAGTCTTAGGGTTTAGTTTCACTAGGTCTTACGGTTTTTTGCCATGGTCATTCAAAATGAATAAAAATGGTCAGAAGACACATGAGGAGGTTAACAAAGTTCAGAAGATCAATTTTCCTGTTTTGTAAGCTAAATAAAGCTCTTGTTTTGAGGTAAAACAGAGCATTTGTATTTTATTATTCTATTTTCATGTATTTAATGTAATTTAATGGTTTTTATATGTAATAAATGTTCATATGCTGCTCCTAGTCACCTAGTGACCTGGTCAACTCCTATCACTACAAAAATTCAAAGAGATTGGCATCAGTCCACCTGTCAAAATCCAAAAGTCAAATATCAGCAAAATCAGAGTATTTCAGGAAAGCAAATAAACATTATAAAGTGGGTTTTGATAAATGAAAAATAAAAGGGTTGAAAATTTATAAAAGGTCATCCATATCTTATGTCACCTCATTGTGGAAGTTAAATGGCAATGGAGAGATAAAAACATGATTTTCAGTTATTATTGAGTAAAAGGAAACAAGTCTCAGTGTTTTTGAAGAAATTTGTAGGTGTTGCGCACCTGTCATCTAGCGCTGCGCATTGCATAGGCGCTGCACACCTAGGAGCTCTTGCCAGTGTAAAATAACACTTGTGTTATGCATACAATTGGCGATACACACTTGTTTGAGGGCATTGTGCACCTGTTAAACACTCCCAAAATTCTGCTAATCGCTCAAAATCACCTCAAACTGCCTCAAATCTTCAATGCTCATCCCCTTTACAAGTAAGCATTATTGCCACTCTTTCTTAAAAAGAATTTTTTCACTTAGCTTTTGTGGAGCTTGTCTCTTAAAAAATGAACCCTAGTTGTCATTAAAATATTTCCATAGTCCACTATTTTATTGTTGTCATTCCTTACCTTGATGTTGTTCCCTAAAACCTAACCCCCACACAAGTTTCCCTAAATATTATTCCCTTCATGTTTCCCATTCCCACACATAACACTCCCAAAACCCTACTTACATACACAATCCCTAAAACCCTATACCCTACATACAAACCCTACTCACTCCCCTTATTCCCTAAATCCCCAAATTCTTCACTCCCTTAATCCATTCATATCCCCATTTCACCTCACTTATTTTCCTTCTTTTTGAAATATCTTCATACTCATCACTCATCCACCTTACTCCATTCCTCACTAGTGTTTACAGTCATTAAAACCAATGGACAATGATTTTGAAACTAGGGAAGAGACCCTTAGTGATAGTTCTAGGGAAATAAATTTGCAGCAGAAGAGACCTCACAAAGGGGGAAAGATAACCAGGGTGGAGCCCATTAGTCTGAGAGAATTGCTTGATTGTCCACTTTCCATCTCATGTTTCAAACATCAGTGTTGTTATGGTTTCTATGAAATGGTGGAGAGGGTCAAATTCCATCATGAATTAGTGAGGCTATTTGTGACACACATGGATAATAATGAAGTAAAACTTGCTGGAGTTACCTTCACTCTGTCACCTTCTATCATTTTAGAGGCTACAGGCATTCCAAATGTAGGTGAAAAATGGAACAAAGGACAATACATTGACATGGAGTACTATGAGCCTTACATCAAGGCTACATACCATGGCAATCTGAAAAGAGTGTTTCCCTTCAAATTCTTGGAGGACAAGTTTGCCCCACTCATGAAGATCATCATTAAATATTTTACTTGTGAAGGTAGGTTTTGACAGTTGTATGCCTACCACATTAGATTATTGATGCATTTTACTAGAGTGAGAATGATGGATATTCCTTGCTTCATGTTTCAGAATATTGAAAAGATGGCACACTATGTTAAGAAAAAGCCATATCCCCAACAATTGAATAGCATCTATCACTTCTCTGTGATAAAGATCACTGTCTTACATTAGTTGAATCTACTTAATATACCATGGGAAACCTTCATTTCTCATGAGGTGTTCAAAGGCCCTCAAATATTTTCATCAGTGCATCAGGAGGAAGGTGGACCTTTAGGATATGAACAAGTCAAAGAAACTGAAACTGTTGGAGTGCTAGTGTTTGTCACTTATGAGAGAGGCACTAGGAGACTTTTTGCAGCTGTCAGGCAAGTATTATCTCCACAAGGAGTAGAAGGGGTCTCGCCTTCATCTACATGACACAGACAAATGCTATCTCCACAAGGAGTGGAAGGGGCTTTGCCTTCTTCTTCAGCAAAACATGTACTTGTTGGGCATCCTAATAAGGACAAAGGTAAAGCCAAAGGAAAAATGCAAGAGGTGGATCCTAGTGATGAGCAAGAGAGGGACTTTGACCTTTTTGTTCATGAGGATACACAGGGAATTGATGTCATTGATGTGGAGACTCAAAGTTCAAATATCACTAAGGACATAATTAAGAAACAAGAGGCTGACATTCAAGCCTTTTCAATCAATTTGGAGAAGGAAAAGTGGATCATCAATTACCTTGAGCAAGAAAACAAGCAATTAACTGATAAACACGTTATCATGGAGTTGCAAATGATTAAGGAGAAGCGACAAGAGGCAAAGAAGGAAAAGGTCAAGATGACTTCCATTGAGCAAGAAATTTGGTTAGAAAGGGTTAACATACACCTTGAGAAGCTGCTTGAGAAGGCCAATAAAGAAAAGAAGATGCTTTGCCACATGGCTTATCACTATATGACTCGGAAAAAATATGCAATATAAGGATAAGGAAGCTTTACGCACTTGGTGGAGGAAAGGATTGCATATTTGGAATCAGCACGAAAAAATAAGAAAACCTAGAAAGTTTCATCAAATTTGGAGCAGATCTTGGTCACCTAAAGGTCAAAAAACCATCAAAAATGACCTCTCTGCCACTTTTTGGACACACAGGAAGCAGTCTTGGGAGATTCTACTTTTGAGGGAGACAATGACCTTCAAATTCAAAAATTCAAGATGTTCTGGAAATTAGATAGGTAGACCTTTCCAACAAGCCATCTTGGGCTCAATTTGGTTAAGGGGAAGGCCCAAAAAACTGGGTTGGAAAGAGCACTACACATAGGATCAATGGCGCTGCGCATAGGATGAATTTGCTAGTTTTGCTCAAAAATCTAAATTTCGCCTAGTTTTTCTACAATTTGAATTTTTCTCTCATTTTGGATGAATATATGAATGTAAATGATGCTATGGTGTGAAAAGATAATTGCAAAATGACTCTTGAGGGTAGTTTCATCATTTTGAGGTAGTTTGGGATTGAATGAATCAGTTTCCATGGTTTTAGAGGCAAGTTGTTCCATTGCCTATATTCCTATTCTTAGTTGAGATATAGTTGAAACCACCCCTCTTCGCATGGATTCGACTGATGATAGCTAGAATGGGTGGTTTGATGCCTATATTATGTACTTTCTTAGTCATTTGTAAAGTTTGGACTCTTGTGGATGCTTTGAGCTTCATTGTACATCACTACAACAATTTGGCAAGGAAATAAACGAGGGTTTGTGGCTATTTTTGTGGGATTCTTGTGGTAATGTGTCTTGGCATTGTTTCTCCTTTTGTCATTAGTTTTTCTCATGTGTTATATGTGCCAACATCTATTCCCTTTCTTCTTAACTAAATGAATCAAGATAGATAGGTAGAATACATTGATAATAGTGCTCTACCTTGGGAATACATTTAGTTTTTGATGTTTTCAGTTGTTTGAAGAGGATTCATGACCTTTGCATGCCCTCCTCAGCCCCTCACCAGTCTTAGACCTACCATCTCACTCAATTCCAAGTGCCAAAACACCTACCTACCTCGCCCCACAGAACACCCTGCAATTCTGACTTCATTTCTCGGACCCAAAGCTGCCTGCTCCATTTGAACTAGCAGCAAAACCATCAAAATCAACCAAAAACCCTAGAGCTACTATACCTAGCCTAAAATCCATATTTTATTTAGTTATCTCAACTAATATTAACAAGGAGAGAGCCCTCTCGTGACCTGGTAGGGCTAGCTACTAGGTTAAGCTTGGTTTGTGGTTATCCTAAGATTTCCTCCCTTCAGCCTGAGTTCAATCTAGGCTCTAACATATACCTCACCCTAGGATTAGCGTAGCCTATCACATTGAAAAATTTTCTGTAGTGCACACAAAGATAAGGGTACCTGCTTTTCAGCATATTGTCTCAAGGATTGGGCTACACTGGGCGTAATTGAGAAATTTGTTCCTCATGTTTTACCCAAAAACTCTTCCATTTTTTTCATGAAATGGATACTAACTAAGCTTATGGTTTGATTTCAGGCTTTTATCGGATCATAATGAATATTACTTGGTGTGAAAGAGAGCATGAAGAATAGGATATGGTTGCCCTAAATGATCTGGGTACTATTGAGGCCCTCAGACAATATGGGTTACTCAAATACTTCAGGTTGTCAGGATGAGGCAAAAAATAGAACTATTGCAATTCTTAGTTCATTCATGGGATCAAGTGGATCAAGCTTCTCACATAGGGGGAAAAGTGCTCCCTATATTGATCAATGATGTTTATTTCCTTACATGGTTGTCGAGACGTGGTGTCCCCATATCTCTTTTAGGTTTTTCCCGTGGGAGTGAATCAGTGAGGGACTACATTCAACAGTTCTGTCGACCAGGCACACAACCTAGCAAAGATGGGAAGATCAACATCAGGGATGTTCCTGATTTTCCTTTGCGAACAATCCTTTTCACTATCGCAAATTTGGCGGGTGGTGTGACACTTCATCTGGTGAACAGATCATATATGCAGTTTGCGCTTGAGTGCCTTGATCCAACTACATTCAACTGGCGTGAGTCAGTTCTCTCTTCGATGAAAGAGAAATTGACCAAAGTAAAGAGTGGTAAAATGAATAATTTTAGCTATGGTTTGATATTGATTTCCTTTACCTTAGAGAGAATTCCACTGATGCAACCTCAACATGTGTCACTGAGTTTGACTAGTCCTAGAGATCCATGGATGTAGAGATAGGTTGAGTTCATGGCTTGACATGCTGGTCAATCATCAATCTCATTTCCTCCTACATTCTTCAGTTGGCTCAGTCGACAACACATTTTCATCGAGGAGAATCCATATGCGGGGATGGAATTTTGTGGAGATCTAGATTTGAGGTTACTAGTGGGTGCTCAATGGGGTGCTATAGGTAAATTGTTTTGACCAAGTGTTTTTTAATTTTATAAGTTTCTACATGTTTTTGTGTTTTTGATGTTTCCAAGACTAAACTAAAATTTTTCTCATGCATACAGATGTTGGTACTATTCGACCAATGGGTCATCAATAGGAGGCGAGCGAACCAACACGGAGAAATGTCGGGAGAGTAGTTTCGAGGATTTGGATTTGACCAAGACACTAGCAGAGTTACACGATCATATAGAGGGGTTAACCCTCGGTATTCCAAATGTCCATATCGAGGAGTTACCGATGAGGCTAAAACACCATACTATTGGTGTACCTAGCGATTGGATGAGGCTATTGTGCATGATATCTTAGGTTGTTACCTATTATCATGAGCATCATTAGGTCTACTTAGGATGTTTTCCTATATGCATTTTAGTTTTGAGGTTAGATTACCAACATGTATTGGACACAAATTTTGTAAAAACTTTTAAACATCTATCTATTTTACTTTTAGTGCTTTTATATATGGTTATGTGCAATCCTATTCAACTATTGATGTGAATTAAAAAATGTACATTTACATGTGTCATAAATGTCTATTTAACACCTAGTTCACTAATGAATCAGTTAATGTGTTAAAGTTCCTAGAAATGTGTTGATATTGCATGTAATCAAAATGTATTTCCAAGAGACAAAATCTAAGGAACATATAATAAATTGTTGGATTTCAGATAGTATAAACATTTGTAAGTTGCAGTACGACAAGTTGTGAGTCCAGCCTAATGATGATTCAGTGAATGCCAAGTGAAATGGCATCAGAGAGGAGTTCGATCAATGCATTATACCCAATGATATTGTTAGTAGAATGATCGATACAAATCCCTTGAAAACTCACTAACTCGCCACTTGGAGCGAATATGGCCCATGCATGCTGTACAAGATAGGCTTTGTGTACTACGATTAGTAACATTGTCATAACCAACAAATGGTTCCAAAGATTCTGACATCTGCAACAAATGCAAAGCGGATTACTTAACCACATAAAAAATCTAAAATTCACACTGTAACACACACACATGCAAACAAAGCATATATACAGTGCTTATTACTACACAAAATCAGAGATAGTAACGTTTCAAATACAACTCGTTACGGGGCTGCGACAATGGAATTCCATCATAATCAACTAACTCATAAGAACCTTTTTCCAAAACACGCTTGACAATATAGGGGCCCATCCATAATGGTTCAATTTTCCCTGCTCCTAGTTTATTAGCTTCCTGATCATAAATCAAGACCATCTCTCCTTCTAAGAAAATGCGAGGCTTGACATTTCGGTCATATTGTGCCTTAATGCGTTTCTTATGTGCTTCATTAGCCAATGTGGCTTCATGATGTGTTTCATCTAGATGGATGAGCTCTAAGAAATGTGCTTCTTCATCAAAAGTGTTGGGTAATAGGTCAATCACGAGTTTTAATGATAAAATTTCACATTGTACAGGCAAGATTGCCTCTAGACCATACACCAACTAAAAATATGTGAATCCAGTTTCATTTCTCACCGAGGTTTGGTAAGCCCAGAAAGCCGAGTATATGATTAAATGCCAATTTCGTTTATGAACTCCTATCATTCGTTGGAACATTCACTTAAGGATTTTGTTGATAGCTTCAACTTGTCCATTAGCTTGCAGATAATAAAGAGTAGAACTTTCATGTGAAAGTCATAACTTGGCAGTCAATTCAGACATCATATGGTTGCCAAAATATGACCCATGATCTGTAAATATAGCTTGTGTACACCAAACCATGCAACCACATGGTTGAAGAAAAAAAGAGCAGTCATTTCACCATTGTTATTTAATGTAGGCATGGCCTCAGCACATTTCGTAAAATAGTTCACGGTGACAATAATATACCCATGCCCCCTGGCCGAGGTAGGGTTACATGTCATAAAATCAATGCCCCATTTTGCAAATGGTCCAACAATGACAATAGGATGCAGTGGTGCAGGTGGTAATCATGTTTTGCGGTAAAAAATCTGGCATGCATGACAACTTCTAATAGCAATAATGCAATCATTGAATATAGTTGGCCAAAAGTAACCAGCACAAAGAATCTTTTTTGTGGTAGCATAACTAGATAAATGTCCACCACAAGCACCAGAATGGAAATCATTCAAAACTTTCTCGGCTTCCTCATGAGTGAGGCGCCTCCATAAAAAAGTATCGATACCACAATGGTAAAGAGTGTCGCCAATGATGAAATAATCTTTGGCTTCGTAACAAATACATCATTGTTGTGAGTGAGAGGTATTGGGCTGGAAATTTTGGGCCTGGATATAAATCAGTATATATCCATATCATGGGTTAGATGACAAAATCATAAATAGATACTCATCCAGAATTGATGGTTCCATTTTCGAATCGATATCGGTAGAGGGAAGGTCGCAAAGAAGCTTGACAAAGACTAGATATTTCTTTGATTTGGATTTGATGAATTCCAAATCAAACTCCTGCAAAATGACAATCCATTTCGAATATTTTCCCTCTAGCAATTGACATGAAAAAATGTATGTCATAGGGTTGCAATTCGAAATGACAGTGGTCTTTCGGAGTAGGATATAGTGGCAAAATCTCTGTTAAGCCTTAACAGTAGCCAAAGCCAACTTTTTGACATAAGAGTACTTAACTTTCATATCGTTGAGATTGCGACTCAAATAATAGATTGGATGTTCAGTCCCATCTTCTTCTTGGACTAAAACCATATCAATGGTTGTATCTACAGCAGCAAGAAAGTAGTCATTTTGATAATTAGGGGCATACATTAATAATTCTCAAATCAAGGTATCTTTGAGAGCATCAAAGGAAGATTACGCAACCTGGTCCCAATGGAAGGGAATCCCCTTTTTCAAAAGACGAGTAAGTCCTTTAGCCATTTCAGCATAGCTGGGAATGAACCTCCTTAGAAAGTTAGCCTTCCCTTGGAGTCTCTATAACTACAGTAAATTAGAAGGTGGAGGCAGATCAAGAATTGCCTTAACCTTCAAAGGGTCGAGTCGAATTCCTTCTTTAGACACTACAAAACTGAGCAAATGACTAGAACCAACACAAAACACACATTTATGTGGATTGAGTCGAATTTTGTAGTTTTGTCACCGTAAAAAGATAACTCTCAGATGTTGCAAGTGATCAACCCATTTCTGTGAATAAGCAGGAATCAAATGATTTCTCTTGAACGGGCGGGTTTTGTTTCTTTTTAGCTTTCCCCTTCTTCTTTCTTCTAGGATTCTTTTCATTCTTACCTTTGTCAGATGTCACATCATTTATTTTAGAAGTAGGAGTATTATCAAATGCAATATAAGTTTGATTGGAAATAGGAAGTGTTTGACCAGATGGTCTACCTACTGTTTGTGCGCTTAAAGAACCAATCACACTGTCACCGGAATGAGAGTCCTTACTAGATGGAGGTGGAGGAACAATAAAAATTGGTTTGGGTGCATTTTGAATTTTGTCATAGAGCATGCTAGACTGGGTGTAAATCAAGTCTAAGTATTGGTCACAACCAATTACTTTCCCTTTAGTAACAGCTCCTCCTTTGGTCACATCCTTGGTGATAGATAGCAGTAAGAATTTGATAAACCACTCAGCTAAAAGCTAATCAGGAACATAAGTTTTGACCATTCGACGATGATGATGCCAATCATGAATATAATTAGAAATGTGAGTAGCAATAGTCTATTTAAAGTTGGTCAATAGTTCCGTTCTAGTTTCATATCTGATGGGTAACTGGAAGTGGGTTAAAAACATGGTGGCCAAGGATGTAAATTTATCAAATGAAGCTCGTGGTAATTCAATATACCACTTTGGAGTCGGACCAGTAAGTGTTCGCTGGAAAATATGTAGTCTAACTAAATCATCATTCAGGGAGTTGGATTGACACCATAAATGAAAAGTCATAACATGGTTGGATGGGTCTTCTTGAGGGTTTCCATTAAATTTTGGAATATCGGAAGGAAATTTATGAGGAATCACCGGCCACCAGGGTGCATAAACAATTGGATCATTGGTAAGACAATTTAAATCCAGTAATTCAAGTGTTGCGACAAAAGGCAATTGTCTGTTTAGGTCAGGTTGAGCATAAGCAGGGTAAGATGGAATTGCCTGGGAAATAGGCCTCTGACTTTGGTAATTCAGATGAAGAGCCAAAAGTTTGTGATGTAGTGGATTCAGTTAAACAAGACCACTTTTTCTGGTTAGGTGTAGCTTCAGGGGGTAAAGGTGGTTTACTCATGACAGGGTAAAGGTTGATATTCCTCCACAATGTTTGATTGATTTTATTACAAAAAGAAATAAACAAAAAGAGGGTAATCTAGGAAAACGAATTACCAAGCAACTGTGAACTGCAATATACTACCTCAGTAAACCAAGGACTTAACATGCATGCAGGAAATATCCCTGAATGATGTGTCCGGTGTATCACAGTGTACAAGGCGACCAACTTAGTTACCTAAGGATGGATAGAAACCTAATGTAGTTCTCCCATATATTCCCGAAAGTACATGGAGGCCCAATCCATGTTAGCGCTATCTAATGTGAAACTAACAATCAAAGCATTCCTTTATATTTTTTGTACTATAACACCGCCATATATACCCAAAGGTACATGGACGAGCTATGATATACTTATGTATGTGGAATGAGGTATTTCACTTAGAACTTATCGCAGACAATTAATGACAACTGCTATGTTTTATGACGCCGAAACATGTCTCTAGCCTAGAAACTCTAAATGTTATTCGTTAGGTGACAATGCTCCATTAGGTTAATTGAGATAACTTTTAAGTTGATCTTGATCAAGAGTTTGTCTTTCAAGTTCACCGCATGATGTATTTGAAATTCATAGAATGGAACTATTATAAGAAACATTCTTTTGATTTTATTTGAACAACTAAAACCTTAACTACAAGGGATAGAGCAATTAGAATGTTTAATCAAAGAGCAAGGAACACATCTAATGCAATTTCCCTATACTATTCCTACAAGCACACGCAAACCTCTAATTTCATAATGCAAGTTTTCTTTTCATTTCCCTTAATGTTTAGATGAAAAAAAGGAAACTAAATGCACATACAATCAATCAATACTTTTCACAAGAAACGAAGACTTTACAACAGTTCCTTTTTGAAAGAAATGATGACTTTACGACACTTCCTTTTCAGAAAATATTAATCGACTATAAGCTAACTTTGACAATGGATTGATAATGATAAAGAAATCATTTAAGAAACAATAAACAATCAAGGCCAAAGTAGGGCTACGAGGAGAAATACAACTTGATTTTAGAACCACAAGAATCATTGATATTTCACCAAACAAAAACAGAAGCAACTTTGGAAAAATCAATCCAAAGGTGGGTTTTTTAGCATAATAGGGATTAGCGCAGGCCAGAGTGGGAGACAACGTGCTACACTACACTATCTCTAAGCTAAGGGCTACTCTGTAGAAAACTTTGTCAAGACCAACACTGTGTTGATGCCAGAGAGTCAAATCAAGAGATATTCAAGCACGCATTTTGACTAAAAACACTTCAAAAATATTGAAATATGATCAATAAACTCAAGCAAAGTCTACTAGGGTGTAATATGATGAGGGTAAGCCACCAAGAACGACAGTTGTTCCCAAGTGGAGTCACCAATTTGTTATATGGAATTTGCATCTACAGATAAACACATTTTTCCCTAAGTGGGTGACTACACCTAGAACAACAGAAAGAAAGTAGTTTAACCTTTTCCTATAGTAGATATATGAGATGAAGGAAATTACTTGTAGTATTTCACTTCCTTGATCTCTTTTGAATCACTCCCGTTACTCCCATTTGAACTAAACCCGCTCAATTGGTACATATATCAAGAGAAACAGAAACAACAAATGATCAAAGCATACATGATACATATATTATAAAACAATGGAATCAAAGACATTGAAACACATAATCATCATAGATATGAACAATAATATGAGAAAAGGAATAAACTCTTTATTAATGTAGAAGGAAGAGTATCACCCACTACAGTTCGATCCTGTGCCACTCCTCCAACTTCATTCCAACCCTCGCCACATCAAAAGCACACCATTCCAATAGTATAACATTGCTTAACATGAACTCAATACTCAAACAAACAAAATTTCCTTATGAACTTCAGATTCTAGCCCCCTTGATCATTATGATGAGTGCTCAATTTATAGGAAATGGAGGTGGTTTTGTCATAAATGAGGGTATTGAATGGCCTTCCAAACTTGGAGTTAGTTTCCATGGAGCAAAGAATGAGGGGATAGGAGGTTAAGGGATCCTTAGCCTATCGAATGTCGAACTAATAGGAGGAGATAAGAGATGGGATACTTCTAGAATAATCTAGAATCACGGAATATTCCCAGAACCCTATGCAAATTTCGCTCAATCTCGCCCAGTGTAGGTCAAAGAGGGCCTAAGTGCACTGTAGTGTAGGCCAAAATGGGCCTGCCTACTCTACAACGTAGTTACCCCTAACCAAGGTTGCGCTGGTGTCCCAAGGAGGCATTTTAGCAAGGCTTCAGGCCAAGAAACTTTCATATAAGGAAGTATTTAATGTGATGACTTGTCTAGGGCATGTAACAACTGAATTAGGGTTTGATGAGCCCTAACTGTATTGATTTGAATGTCGGGAGTGATGTGCCCAAATAGACCTATAATAGGAAAACAATAGAGAAATTGGTCGAAGAAGTACAATAGGCAGTGGCACAGAGTGCTGTTGAAGTTGTAGTGACACAAGTTGAATTGGGTGGTCTTCACAGTAAGATCGCGGCACCAGCTAAGTGACTCGAGGGCGAGTCATGATCTTCATGTTGGGGGCCTGTTGGGATAGGGTTCCTAGTGTTAGTTTTGGGGTTATTTAACCAAAATTTTTTATATATTATTGTAAAATATGTAAAGTCTCCATGATATGTGGATGTGGAGCACACAGATAGATAGGTGTCAAAAGGGTCTTAGCCAATTATTTGGATAGATAGTTAAGTTGGTTTTGACACTCACCCATGGTTTCTAGACCATGGTATTGTATTGAAAATTATATATATTCGAGTCATAGAAAGTTTAGAAAAGATAGTGGATAGTGAAGAATAAAGATAAGAACTATTTTGGGTGAGTGCTAAGGTAGGAAAGCTCTACTTCCTGTACTTAGGTGAGAAGGGGGAGGCTTTTGCAATTGAGTGCACAGAAGGCCTTGGTAAGTCTACAACTAAGTGCGTAGACCCCTGCAGTTGAGTGTGAAGGGTGTTATCGTTCTGTTTTTTTGAAGATTGGAAAGACAAAAGTCACAAAAGATACATCAAACCACTTATGAGTCTAGGACCTAGCCTTCCTAGACTCAGAAAGGGCTTTCTCTATATAATTATGTTTTAACTTTGTATTTAGTGCTATAATGTCTTAGGCTAGATATTAGGAATAAAAAGATTGTTTGTTTATTTGTTCATTTGGTTGGAGAAAGATCATTTTTTTAATTTTCCATTGGGCTATGGAGTGATAGGCTGGGTGGTAGCATCAACCTTACAGAGTATTTGCAGGGCAAGCTAATTGTTCCTACTAGATCTTTAAAGCAGAGTGATAAACAAAATGACAAAGAAATGATATCGGTTAGGATTAAAAAGCATTCAAGTATTTTTTAATCATAATTTAGAGGAAAACATATAGATGGTAAATGCAGATTGCAATAAGGTGCTTCAACAATATGTCTTAAACTATAATTTCTACTTCATAATAAGAATGAAAGATGCATGGATGGATACATATAAATACATTAAACATAGAAAGAAAAACATCACCGGGTTAAAACAGATCAAGTATCTTGTAAACTGTCCTTTTAATTGATGCTCTAGCTCAAAATTACTATGCCCAAATAGAAAAATCCTTCCAATGACTAGGGTCCAACCCCTAATACTCCCAATTCATGGAATATTTAAACAAAAAACTACAATGATTTGCCTTGTACACTTCGCAATATATTATTTATTACAATGAAGGAAACACTGACTAATGTAGCCAAAGAGTGGCAATGCTAAGAAAACTAGGACAAATGTCACTCTTTTTTGGGATGCTGTTGCCTAAAGTATTAATTTGACTAGAGTGGTTCTACTGACATGGCTGAAGTTGACCCATGCCTGCATGGTCACTCTAGTCATCCTTGTCTTGTTCTTCCTGGTAGTCACGTAAGTCACTCGACGCTTCCCCCTATGGGATCTTGATCTTGGTTAGTCTTCGATAAACCTCATCAACGTCAGTGTATTTGGTAAACGATGGCTTGACCAAAAACATATGCTTCATCTCATGTTCAATGTAAATTTGATTGCTGATTGCTTCTAGTAAAGCCTTTCCTGTTATGTTGCCTTTGATGTTGGATAGATTTGCAACATCTGTGGCTATGACTTATAATTTCTTGACATAGGACCCTATGTCCATGAGTTTTTCATTTATAACAAAGAAAGGGAAGGCCTTTTTGATGTAGGGGCTGCATTTTGTTGAAAAACATGTTAACTATCAGCTCTAGAGCTAGACATTTTTCTTGAAGCTGCAAATTTAAACTTTTCTTTGTCAGCACCTTTTTGACTTGTAGTATGGTCTCTGTCCTATCTGCTACTCCCAATTTTTCTAGCTCATATCTATTTCTTGCATTCAGAAACCTGATAATTCTGTTTGTTGTTGTTGGCATATCTCCGAAATCTATATTGGTGGCTTAAATGGCTTCTTTGGCTTTCTCTACTAACTCTTTCTGCTCAAAGATAATTTGTATGGTAGGCCAAATTTCATTCATATGATCTATTATTTTGTGCCAAATGATCTCCTTAACCCTCCCTAGAGTATTTCAAATAGAGGATTCTTTTTCTAACTTCTAAAGCTTCTCTATCAATGCCTTTGGTCTCTGCATCTCTACCAATTTATTGTTTTCAGCTTTTTTAATCTGATCTTGTAGCACACCAACTTGGGATTCTAGCCTCTTGATTTCTTCATTTTGTAGATTCATTCCTTCCGTAGATCTTGCCAACCATTCTGCACAACTTCCTGCTCCTGTGGCTACACTTGTTGGAGTGGTTATGGGTAAGGTTGTTAGAGGAAGGGTTTCCATTGCTGTGCTAGCCATCTGTGCTACTTTTTCTTTCTCCTGCACCAAATTTTCCATCTCTATATCCATCTGTTTGATTTGGATGGACTGCTCCACTATTAGTTTCATCATGCCAACACTTATGCTCTCTGTTTCCTCTATTTCCTTGGTTAGTGGGTCATGTGTAGTAGGCATCTTGAGCTGCTTCTTCAGAGCTGCAATGTCTAACTCTTTCTTCTTTATTATTTCTTCGGCTACTTTTGTATCTAAGGGATCATATCCAATTTTTATTACTAAGTCTTTCAAAGACTTAATCTCGGTGTCATTTGACAATGATGAAATTATCTCCATCTTCAACTAAGATTGAGCGTTTGAGAGGGCCACCTGCATTTTAAATAAAGCCATGGAAGTGTTGGCTAAAGTAGATGAAATCATTTCCCTTGTTTGCTTCTGCGTCTCTAGCTGATCTATTGGATGAAGATTCTTGACATCAATGTCAAAGGAAGTATACTTGTAGTTTTTTGGGGTTTTGGGCTCTGATGTTTGTGCCTCAAAAAATGCCATATACATTTTTCCCTTCTCTCAGTTAAAGGCAGAGAGAAGTTTGCATTATGCAGATGCACTCTATTTCCAAAACTGAGCATAGGTTCTCTTCTTTAGTATTTCATTTCTGATTTTGATTTCTCTAAAGGTATCAAAGGCTGTCTCTTCTTTCTCTTCAATCACCTTTGAAGATGACGACACTTGAAGAGGTTTCTTTCTTTCTGAAATCAGAGTTGAAGGAAATGATTGTCCTCTACCTGGGGAGGAATCTGGAATATCAATTATGTTGATCACTATTTGTTGTGGCAATCCTTTATCTATGTCCATGTGTTTTCTAGCTTTCTTCCTATACTTCAACCTAAATTATTTCATGGAAATATCAGTTCCTGGTGACTGATATTTTCTGGATCTCTTGCCTATTATTCCTTGCTCTTGTTCTTTTCCTTTCCAGTCCTTTCTTCAGTAATTTGTTTCTCCTACTTCCTTGGAGTCTATACACTGGAAGAGGAGATTACTTGCTCCTCGGCCTCTTGTAATGTATCTAGCATCTAGTCTATTTGATTCATATATTTCTCAATTTCGGGCCTTTGAGTGTGGATATAGGAAGTGGACATGATTTCCACCCTCTTCTTAGAAATAATGCCCCATGGGTCATAAGACCATGTGAAGCTATGGGCAAAATTCATTTCCCTTAATCTTTTGTCTGCCTCCTCTCTTGCAGCTCTGTTGTTGCAAATGAAGGGACCGATTTGGGACTTGACCTTGAATTGGGATTTCTTCTTGGCTAATACAAAATACATCTCATCTGCACTAATCATCTGTCTGATGTACTCCAATGCAAATATCCTCATGGGGAGGAACTTTGGCAGCTTGTAGGGGGCTAACTCACAACCATACACTCCTATTTCAATGTAGTTTTGGTACAAGTACGAACCACCAGTTCTAGCTTGATCAAATAGTTGCATAATTCTCTTTATATCTTCATTTATTCTTGGTTCTGTTGTTCCACTGAGGAGGCTCATTGCTGGGTGGACAAACATTTTCACAAATGTCTTGTAGCTAAAGTCCTTTTGGTCTTTCATTACCAATGTTGTCCAAAATATTATTGATTGAGGTTCACCTTACTCATTCATTTTGATTAATGAAAACTGGAGCTTGTCTACCTGAAAATACAAAAACATGTAAACCAACACTAAGGAGTAATGAAAAACTTCATTTGTCAAGAAACTGAGTGGCTATTCATGGATTGCATCTGCTAGAAACCAACTGAAATTGAAAAGGACAGAAGGCTTGGATTTAGTTGAGAGGATAGATAGGAAAGATATAATAGCTTCATAAATCCATTGATCAGAATAATAGCAAAGTAAATAGAAAACAATTGTGGCAATAGTCTGGTTCTGTCAGGGAAAAAAGGAGGAATAAGGAGGGTTTTTACTTGGTAGAGGAGGTGCGTTCTCAGCCATGAAAAGTTCTAATGCCTTAGCTCTCTTGGAAAAATCAAGCTTTTGGTACATTTCAATCAGAACTTCATGTGAAAAAGGAACAACTCCTTCAATAACTGGCGCTTGCATCATCTGCATGATGGATTGAGAATCTATGGTGAATAACATATGTCCTGTTGGGGTCGTCACTACTCTTTGCTGTACATTGTAACATGAATGACACTTCCTGATCAATTCTGGGAAACTGTGTGTTTTAAAGAAGATATAGAATGACAGGTTGGTGTCCCAAAGGCCTACATCATCCATTTCCTCCATGAATTTGTCATCCCTCCAATAAGATATACTAAGCAGATCAAATTATGAGAGGGTTTCATGGATCTTGTAATCCCCGTCGGCCAGCAGTAAATGATCAAAATCGAGTGTGGGTGCACCATTGGGTTGAATACTTTTGGTTCTTTCTTCTTTGGTGCCATTGCTATTCTGCTTTATTTGTAGCTTTCCTATGAAATTGTCTTGTGTTAAATCTGTAACAGAAAGGGATAAAAGAAGTGGGATTTCAGTGAGGGAGAAAGAATAGGGATTTAGACAGAAATGGGATTCAAAAGTGGGGAATGATGATCTCTGCAAGAAAATGAGTAATCTTGCACTGTATTATTGTTCTTTGGCTTCACAGTGCGTTCTTGGTAATGGTTGAATGGAGTGAAAAAATGCCTGCAAGTGCACAATAACTATTAAATATTGAAATCGACATGAATTGGTGGTTTTATGATTTGTCATCATGCTGTTGGATTGTCCTGATTTGGCGCGGGTCCATTTGCTAACAGCCCAACCCATTTATTGCCCAACGATGAGAATGGAAGTGATTGGGGAATGGGACAGAGTGGTGTTGTGAGGTGGCGAGTGTTCGAATAGTCTAATGGGTGAGTGGTTTGTGGTATTGAATACAATGTTTTAGGGGGCCTGGAGAGTGGTAGGTGTTATGAGAGGGGGGTGCGAACTGATGAGGGTGTGATATGTAGGGGAGCAAAAACCACTGGCTTCGGACCCCGCCCTCCCCGGATTAACTTCTGGAGGGTGAGGGGAGGCTGAAAGAGGACATGGGACGTTAGATCGGGTGGAGTGAGTGGGGATGGAGTGATAGTTGGTGGGTGGATTAAACACAATGCGGCGGGTGAGTGTGTGGTGGGGTTGGGTGATTAATGAGGGACACATTATAGGTACAAGAGGGTAAATATTTAAAGTTTAGGGGAATAATGATATCAAAGCAATGTAACACCCCTCCTTGGGTTTTTTTTGTTTATTTTCTCTTTGACCTTAGGACAACATTAGCATATATCCTTCTATTCTCAATCTACCTACCCTTGTTCTATAGCCTAAAAATTTTGTTCTTTTCCATTTGCAAGGTGCAATTAGACTTGCAGATCCTTTCCTCTTTTTTTTTATCTCTTTTCCTTTCAAAAACTAACCTACTCTATCACTTATTTATCCTCTTGGTCTAGATTAAACAGTTGAACCAATTTTATTTTCTACCTAGCTACTGATTTGCCAAGATTAAGCTGTTTGGAAAATCTTTATCTTCTAACCTACCAACATAAATTGAAATTTGTTCAATCATAAGTAGACTATATGATTTGAACAACTTTTTTGGGTTTTTCTTTTCTTTTTCTTCTTTTGTTTTCTTTTTCATACCCTCTTTTCATTTCTTTTCTCTTTTTTGCTCTTTTTTCTTTTTCTTTTTAATGAAATCAATTGAAAATTGACATGTTATGAACAATTTGAAACCTGCTTAATCACCTTGAGATCATATAAATTATAGGACCCTAACAATGGCTCCAGCTAGGGATGGCACTTCTCAGCTTGAAGTGTCAAGAACACATGACCAATAGCCTTGAGTCCTTCAAATCTATTTTGTCTTCAATTTGATTTCTCTTGTTAAATGAACTAGCCAACTAAACCTGGAAACTGTGATGTTTATAATGGAGTGGGGAAGTCTATTTTCTTATGAAAAATAATGTTTCAACATCCTTCCATTGACAGGACCTCCAGATAATTCTGTTCCATCTAATTCTTTGAGAAAAAATGTATTATTCCCTCTAAAAGCTAAAATGATATACGGTCCCTTCCAAATATTCTCAACTTTTCCATTTTTTCCTTTGTCTTCTCTTCTTGAGTCCCACTTTAACATTTTGTCTCCTATTTTGAAACCATTAGCCTTGGTTCTTTTGTCATTTTTTTTCTTGGACAACTTGAGTTCTATTGTATACTTATTCTTTGGATTGCTACAATTGAATAGTCGGATATATCCTCCTTTGTATATCATTGGGTTCACTTTGCATTTCCTGGATGATCTCTGTTAGTGTCGGTCTTAAGCCCTCCATCGATGATCAAACAGCTCTTTGCATATGCATATGTAGGTGTCTCATCAGCATCAGTTTTGCATCCCGTTAGGCATGCCATAATACTGATGGAGGAGCTGGTCTTGTTCCCTTCTTGGCTTTGCTGGAATCAGGTCATATCATTTGAAAAAACTTGTGTCACACTTGTTTCAGTCTTGTCTTGAAATCCCAAGAGTCTAGGTCTAGGGTTTCGGTCAAAATCATTGCAGGGTCATGAGTCTAAAGTCCAAAAGTCCCCAGCAAGCCAGAAGGAGGTTTGTAATTATGGTCTATTGATATTTTCATCTGCTACAACTCATTTATACCTTGGATTTAAAAACTCTGTTTTTAAACCCAAGGCCATGTGAAATTTGCAAAAATAAGGATAATCTTCATAAATCTTCAGAATGCCGGCAACAACCTTGGTTTCCTCCTCAGAATCCATCAGAGAATCAACCTGCAAAAAGAACCAAGTGAAAACATTCAAAAAATCGATTTCAGGCAATGTGCAACTTAAAAAAACAGTGTTAAATTAAATGCCAAAACATGCAACATTTGAAAGTGGGTTTGATGTTTTAATATTTTTTTTTTCAATGTGGACCTATAAAGACTAAAAAGCCCTCTTCATGGCCTCATTAAGCATTTGCAAACCTGCAAGACACAAAGAGAAGCAAAGAAAGGCGATTTTGCAGCGATTTTGGTCATTTCTGGAGGTGCGACTAGTCGAGTTGGAGGTGCGACTAGTTGGGTAGGTGCGACGAGTCAGAGTTTCTCCCACAGTGTAAGTTTTGAACTGGAGCGACGAGTCAGAGGGGTGCGACTAGTCGAGTTGGAGGTGCGACTAGTCGAGCTGAGTTTGCCAGAAATGTGCCAAATCACCCAAATCGCCCTCCCAAATTGCTAAATCGACCAGGTAAGCTCTAAATTCACCCATGATGGCAAGTGATAATTGAATGATGATGTGTCTAATGGTTTTCCTTTTCAAAAATTTGCAA
>APFE031272029.1:3894-24022 GCA_000404065.3 Pinus taeda | reverse complement strand
GAAGACCTAATTGTCCTCCAAATTTGACATGAAATATCTTGGTGCTGCAAACTATATTTTGGGCATGGAAATTAAAAGAGATCGGGAAAAGAGGAAGCTCTCGTTAAACTAGAGGAAGTATGTTGAGACAATATTGCAGAGATTTAATATGCAGGATAGTAAACCAGTGAAGGTTCCTATTCCTATAGGTGTAAAGTTATCTGCTGAACAGTGTCCCAAGTAACAAGAAGGGGAAGAGGACATGTCCCATGTTCCATATGCAAGTGCAGTCAGTAGCTTGATGTATGCAATGGTTTGTACTATACCAGACATTGCACATGTAGTGGCAGTATTGAGCAGGTTTATGTCAAAACCAAGAAAGGAGCATTGGACAACAGTGAAGCGGGTTTTTAGGTATTTACGTGGCACTAGTGATTATGGTTTGTGCTACCAAAGAAGACCAGGATTGGACAAAGTGTTGAATATTTGTGGCTTTGTTGATGCAGACTCAGCTGGAGATCTGGATCAGAGAAGATATACAAGTGGGTATGTGTCTAACCTATTTGGAGGTGCAGTCAGTTGGATAAGTAAGAAACAATATGTAGTGGCACTATCAACTATAGAGGCAGAATACATGGTAGCCACTCATGCAAGTAAGGAAGCAATTTGGTTGCAAAGATTGTGTTCAAGTATGGGGTTAGTACAAGGAGCTATAAGGATAGACTGTGATGGCCAAAGTGCAATTTTCTTTGCAAATAACCCTTCATATCATTCAAAGACAAAGCACATTGATGTTCAGTATCACTTTGTGAGGGATATGATAGAAGACAAAAAGGTGTTGTTGGTAAAGGTTGAAACCTTGAAGAATACTATAGATGCATTGACAAAATCTGTGAACTCTGAGAAGTTCTCTTGGTGCAGAGAAACAATGGGCATTACAAGGCTAGATAAATGACTAAGCTCTCTTGTGTCCCCATGTGGAAGGAAAACAACAAGTGGGAGAATGTTAGGTTGTGTTATATTCTTTCCATGACTAGCCCACATAGTTAACTGGGGGGTTAGAGGGGGGGCTGAGCCCCCCGTTTGTTGTGTCGATTGCATAGCGGGGGGGTCATAGGGGGCTTGATGGGTGCAGGTAACCCCACTCTATAGGGTACGGGGTAGTGCCCCATAAAATTTTGGTTTTGGAACCTATGTTAGGTTGGGCGGACCCACCTATCGTTTTGTGCATGATTTTCGCACATGTTTTTGGACGCGATGGTTTTTGGTCCATCATATTGGATGCTTTGGCATGTATAAATATGTATTATAACATTGAAAGGAACATAATGAAAAATCAAGATAGTAGTCCTGGTTTTGGGATCCAGGGGAAAATCTTTGTGTATATGTGTTTTATGTGTTATGCTCTTGCATTGTTTATTTTATGTGTTTTAGAATTTGTATGCAGGTAATTTTTGTATGGGGTTAAAACCTACAATAGAAAAATTGAATATTCAAAAAAAAAATATAAACCAATCTTAGGAATTATAATATAATACACAGTTATTTAACTAGGTACTCTGAATTCAAATGAAAGGATACATTTTCCAATGTTCCCCAGTATGGCTGCCACTATGTTATCGTTCTATGATTTTGAAGATTGGCAAGACATAGGTCACAAAATATACATCGAGCCACTTATGAGTCTAGGACCTAGCCTTCCTAGACCCAAAGAGGGCTCTCTCTATATAATTATGTGTTAACTTTTTTGTAGTGATGTATTGTCTTAGGCTAGATATTAGGAATAAAAATTTCGTTTGTTTGTTTGTTCATTTGTTTGGAGAAAGATCATTTTTTAATATTTTCCATTGGGCTATGGAGTCGCAGGTTGGGTGGTAGCATCAATCTTACAAAGTGTTTGCAGGGCAAGCTAACTGTTCCTACTAGATATTTAAAGCGGAGTGATAAATGGAGTGACAAAGAAATGATATCAATTAGGATTAAAAAACATTCAAGTATTTTTAATCATACTTCAGAGGAAAAAAATATAGATTGTAAATGAAGATAGCAATAAGGTGCTCCAACAACATGTCTTAAACTATAATTTCTACTTCACAATAAGAATGGAAGATGCATGGATGGTGTTATCACCTGGATTGACCTCAGGTTGAAGGGAAGCAATGCCAAGGTAACTACAAACCAAGATTAGCCAAGTAGCTAGCCCTACTAGGTTGGGAGAGGGCTCTCTCCATAAGGATCTTAGTCAAGACGACTGGATCAGATAAAGGATTTTAAGCTAGGTATAGTATCTTGAAAGTTTTGATTGAATTTGTCGGTGTTTTGCTGGATCAGGAGGAGCTAGGTAGTTTAGGTCTAGGAAATTAGGTCAGAAATGCTGAGTGTTATATGGGGCAAGGTAGGCACAGGATTTAGCACTTTAGGTTTGATGGTGTGAGGTTTTTACGACTAATGAGCTGCTAAGAAGGGCATATGACAATCATGGATCCTTCTTAAACAATAGAAAACATGAAATGTTGAATGATTTCCCAAGGCAGAGCGCTAATACAATGGATTCTACCTATCAAACTTGAAAACATTCAAGCAATGAAATGAATGATGGCATACATAAAACATGTAAAAAAATGATCACAAAATAAGAAACTGTACTAAAAATCCATACCATAGGGATCCCATAAAAATAGCTACAAATCTTATTAATCTCCTTGCCAAACTGCTTACAATGATGTACAATCAAGCTTTGAGCATCCAACTAAGTCCAACCCTTTACAATGAGGAAGAGGAAGAATATATAAGCATTGTTTCAAACTCCTCCCATCCTCAGGGGTCAAATCCCCAAGATGAGGAGCTAATCTAACCAACACTGAACGAGAAAATAGGAATATAGGCATCTCAACAACTTGCCTCTAAAAGTGAAATATTGATTCATTTGAGCTCAAAATAACTTCCAAGCAATGAATATAACTTATATTACTATTTATCCATCATATTTACAAGCCATGACATCATTTACATAGGTAAATTATCCACCATGAGAGAGAATCCATTGATTACAGTCAAAAAATTGGAAAAATAGCAACCCTGAGCAAAAACTGTGAAAAGCACAGTGCCACTTTCAGGTCCCTTTTGGAGACCTTCTCAGCCTCCAAATTGAGCCCATGTTAGCTCATTGGAAATTTCTTCAAGTATACTTTCCATAACACCTAGAATTTCTGAATTTGGAGCTCATTTGACCCCTCAATTCTCCCAAGGTTGCTTCTGTGTGTCCAAAAATTGGCAGAAAAGTCATTTTTAGGGTGTTTTTTGACCTTTTGGTGGACTAGTTCTGCCCCAAAACTTTTGAAACTTTCTAGGGTGCATTTCCTTATCACTATGAATCCAAAAATGCAAGCCATTTCTTCAATGGGTGCCCCTAGGAAAAGCGCAGTGCCAGTGGCTGTGCTGTTAGGTAGTTTTTCTATGTAATGAAATTCAAAATTGCAAATGAAAAAACTTGTTTAAAACTTGCCCAAAATTGGTGTGAAGCACCACCATCATGTGCTTTGATGAGCCAAGTAGGCTTCAGCCAACATTCTAAGTCTATCCTTCTCTTTCTTGCCTTTAAAGGCCCACCTTAGCCTAGCTTTCATTCTCTTGACCCTCATGTTGCAAATCTTGTTTCGGGTCCTATAATGATAGGCCATGTGTCTGATCATTTGATTATCTCTATTGGATTTCCATATCAGCTTCTTAGGGTGTAGGTTGACTAATTCAATCCAAGTATCCCTATTAGTTTCAATATCTTGCTCAATAGGGGTCAAAGTGACTTGTGCCTCTTTGCCACTTTGTCATTTCATCTTGAGCATTTCTAGCTCCATGAGGACTTGTTTGTCACTCAATTGCTTGTTTTCTTGCTCCAAATACGTGATGACATATTTGGCCCTTTCCAAATTGTCCACCAAAGCTTGTACTTGTGCATCCCTTTCTTGTATGATGATGTCTTTGATGGTTTCTTTGTCCTGAGCCTCCAAGTCAATGATATCAACTCCATGATGAGCATAACGTTGCTCCGGCTCATCACGCCCAGTCAAGTCAAAATCTCTTTCCTCCTCATCATCATATGGCATCTTTTCCTTTCCTTTGTGTAGTTGCTGCACCTGTACCTGCTATGCTAAAGAATAAGGCAAAGCCCCTTCCACATGTTGTGGAGCTAGCATTTGCCTATGAGCTGATGAAGAAAGCAGGGCCCCTTCCACATCCTATGGAGAAAACACTTGCCTATCTGCTGCAAATAATCTCCTAGTACCCCTCTGATATGTTATGAAAATGGGAACCTCAGTAGTTCTTGTCTCCTTGGCCTCCTCATATATTTTAGCTAGGCTAGAAGTTCCTCCTGCTTCTTCAGGCACTGGTGGAGGAATTTGAGGACCCCTGAATATCTCATGAGAAATGAAGGTCTCCCAAGGGATGTTAAGGAGACTGAGATGATGAAGCACAATGACCTTGATCAGGGAGTAATGATAAATGCTACTCATCTGTTGAGGGTAAGGCTTCCTTTGGACAATAAAAGCCATCTTCTCAATACTCCTGAACAAGTAATAAGGGATGTTTAACATCCTCACCCTGGTAAAATGCATGCGGAGCCTGATATGACTAGTATACAGCCTAGAGAACTGACCCTCACAAGTGAAATACTTATGGCGATTTTCATCATGGGGACATACTTATTCTCAAGAAACTTGAAAGGAAACAGTGTCTTCACTTGATTTCTATACTGGGGTTTGATATAAGGTTCATAATAGTAATCATCTAGATTCTGGCACTTGAACCACTTCTCCACTACATTAGGAATCCTAGTAGCATATGCAATAATAGAAGACGGAATGGTGAAAGTTACCCCAGCAAGAGTCACCCTGTTTTCATGAAGATGTGCTACAAAAAGCCTAGTGAGCTCCAGGGGATATTGCACTCTCTCAACCTATTCACAGAATTCATAGCAGCTAAGGTACCTAAAGTATGTGACAGCCAACTTTGAGGCTTGCAATTCCCTAAGTTTTGACAACTCTTCTTTGATAATCCTGCCTCCCTTGTGTGGTTTTCTTGGTTGCATGGCTCCATCAGCTAAGGTATCACTGGCCATGTTCTCCTCCTCATAGTCTTGGTCTTCGAGGTCCATGTTTGCAAGGTTGAGGTGTATGGAAATGAGGAATGAGGGGATGGAAAATGGGCTTGAAACTAGAAAATGAATGGAAATGAGAAGAAGGGTTTTGTGTCTTGAGATCTTGGGGAAGAGAGACAAAATGGAATGTGAAGGAAAAGTTGGAAAGAGGGAAAAGGGATAGGGTGATTTTAGGACTGTAGGGCTAGGTGTTGAGAGGAGTAGGAAGTAGTTAGGTTTTAGGTAGAATTAGGGAGAATTTTAGGGTTTCAAGATTGCAAATGACCAAAGATGATTGTAACCTAGATTTAGCAACCGAAAACCAAGATGAAGGATATGTACTTACTTGTAATAAGGGAGCGAAAAAAAAAATTGAGGTACGCTCGAAGATTTGGAGGTTTCTAGTCACTTTTGGGAAAAGCATAGTGCCTTCACTCAGAAGCGCAGCACCATGACAAAAGCGCAGAACCCGTTCAGTTTTGTTTTGGAAAAATCATGGAAAAGTGCAGTGCCTCCCTCCAAAAGCATAGCGCCAGTCTTCCTCGTCCAAATGCACAGTGGCTCTCGACCAAAAGCGCAGCGCCGAGCTTTTTTTCTCAAACTCACTCAAACTTGACTTTCTTTCTTCTCCCTTTCACTTTCTTTCTTGGAAAGTGAAAATAATGAATTTGAAAATGAAGCATGAGGGTTTGAATAGAAGAATATTTTTATTTTTCACTTGAAAAACACACTTTTTCAATGTTTCTAGTTATTTTCCAAAACTCTGTTTTAATGCCTTTTCTTCTTGTATCTTTGCAGGTGGATAAATGTCCAATTTAACTTGAATTTTGCAATGTTTTTTGGTCTTACAACAAGGAGAAATGCTCTGATGCAGCTGAGATCAGTTATTACATATAGGAACTTAAAATTACATATGAAATACAAATAAACTAAAATACTCGGTTGTCACCTCAGAAACATGTTTTTGAGGTGAAAATTACATTAGGTTAAAAATATAATAATTTTAGTAGCTATGACTTACAAGCCATCATGCTTGATTTATTAATCCTCCTCATACCCTTGCTAACCTTTATTTACACTTTGAAATTAGTTTCTTGACCTTGATCATGAAACCCTAGACCTAATCAAATCATGCCCTATGACCTAATGAAATGAACTACAGATTAATTATGAAACTCTAACTGAAGACAATCTGAAGAAGGATCAACAAGTATACTCTATGAGGGAAATATTTTTTGAAGAGAAAACAACCATCAGTGGACCAATATATCATGACCTAATGGATTGATACAAATTTTTTAGTATGGGACTCCTAAAATGAAAATGCAAAGAGTGAATTTTGATCCCTGATGGAAGTATGCAGATACCAACACTAACAGATGGATAAATAGAAATACATTAAACATAGAAAGAAAAACATCACTAGGTCAAAATAGATCAAGTATCCTGTAAACTATCCTTTTTATAGATGCTCCAACTCAAAATTACAATGCTCCAAATAGAAAAATCCTTCCAATGACTAGGGTCCAACCCCTAATACTTCCAATGCATGGAGTATTTAAACAAAAAATTAAAACGATTTGCCTTGTACACTTGGCAATCTATTATTTATTACAATGACGGAAAAACTAACTAATGTAGCTAAAGAGTGGCCATGCTGAGAAAACTGGGATAGGTGTCCCTCTTTTCTGGGATGTTGTTACTTAAAGCATTAATTTTACTAGAGTGGTTCTGCTGACATGGCTGGAGCTGACTCATGCCTGCATGGTCACTCTAGTCATCCTTGTCTCGTTCTTCCTGGTAGTCACATAAATCGATCCATGCTTCCCCCTCTAGGATCTTGATCTTGGTTATTCTTCAATAAACCTCATTAGCGTTAGTGTATTTGGTAAACAGTGGTTTGACCAAAAACACATGCTTCAGCTCATGTTCAATGTAAATTTGATTGATGATTGTTTCTAGTAAAGCCTTTCCTGTTATGTTGCCTTTGATGTTGGATAGATTTGCAGCATCTGTGGCTATGCCCTATAATTTCTTGACATAATCCCCTCTATCCATGAGTTTTTCATTTATAACAAATAGAGAGGGAAGGCCTTTTTGATGTAGGGGTTGCATTCTGTTGAAAAACTTGTTGACTGTTAGCCTAGAACTTGGAATTTTTCTTGAAGTTGCACATTTAAACTTTTCTTTGTCAGCACCTTTTTGACTTGTAGTATGGTCTCTATCCTATCTACTACTCCCAATTCTTCCAGCTCATATATGTTTCTTGCATTCAAAAACTTAATAATTCTGTTTCATGTTGCTGGCATATCTTCCAACTCTTTATTTGTGGATGAAATGGGTTCTTTGGATTTCTATACTAACTCTTTTTGCTTAAAAATAATTTGGATGCTAGGCCAAATTTCATTCGTAAGATCTATTATTTTGTTCCAAATCATATCCTTAACCCTCCCTAGAGTATTTCTAATGGAGGATTCTTTTTCTGACTTTCGAAGCTTCTCTATCAATGCCTTTGCTCTTTGCATCTCTAACAAGTGATTGTTTTCAGCTCTTTTAATCTGATCTTGTAGCACACAAATTTGGGATTCCAGCCTCTTGATTTCTTCACTTTGCAGATTCATTCTTTCCATAGATCTTACCAATTGTTCTGCACTGCTTCCTGCTCCTGTGGCTGCACATGTTGGAGTGGTTATGGGTAAAGATATTAGAGGAAGGGTTTCCACTGATGTGCTCACTATATGTGCTGATTTTTCTTTCTCCTGCACCATCTTTTCCATCTCTGTCTTCGTCTGTTTGGTTTGGATGGACTGCTCCACTATTAGTTTCATCATGCTAGCCTTTATGCTCTTTGTTTCCTCTATTTCCTTGGTCAATGGGTCATGTGTAGTAGGCATCTTGAGCTACTTCTTTAGAACTGCAATGTCTAACTCTTTCTTCTTTATCCTTTACTCAGCTGATTTTGTATCTGAGGGATCATATCCAATTTTTATTACTAAGTCTTCCAAAGACTTAATCCTAGTGTCCTTTGAAAATGATGAAATTTTCTCCATATTCAATTGATACTGAGAGTTTGAAAGGGCCACCTCCATTTTAAATAAATTCATGGAAGTGATAGTTAAAGTAGATGAAATCATTTCACCTATTTGCTTGATAAATTTCTAGCTGGTCTATTGGATGGACATTCTTGACGTCAAACTCAAAGGAAGTCTGGTTGTAGTATACTATGGTTTTGGGCTCTGATGTTTGTCCCTCCAAAAATGCCATATGCATTTTTCCCTTCTCTCAGTCAAAGATAGAGAGAAGTTTTCCTTGTGCAGTTGCACTCTGCTTGAAAAACTGAGCATAGGTGCTCTTCATTAGTATTTCATTCCTGATTTTGATTTCTCTAAAGGTATCAAAGATTGTCTCTTCTTTCTCTTCAGTCACCTTTGAAGATGAGGACACTTGAATAGATTCTTTTCTTTCTGAAATCAGAGTTGAAGGAAATGATTGTCCTCTAGCTGGGGACGAATCTGGAATATCGATTATGTTGATCACCATTTACTGTGGTGACCCTTTATCTATGCCCATGTGTTTTCTAGCTTTCTTCTTGTACTTCAACCTGAATTCTTTCATGGAAATATCAATTCCTGGTGACTGATCTTCTATGGATCTCTTGCCAATTATTCCTTGGTATTTTTATTTTCCTTTTTTCAGTCCTTTCTTTAGTAATTTGTTTCTCTTGCTACCTTGGAGTCTGTGAACTAAAAGAGGAGATTACTTGCTCCTCAGCCTCCTGTAATGTATCTAGCATCTAGTCCATTTGATTCATATATTTCTTGATTTCAAGCCTTTGAGTGTGGATATAGGTAGTGGACTTGTTTTCCACCCTATTCTTAGAAATAATTCCCTATGGGCCATTAGACAATCTGAAGCTATGGGCAAAATTAATCTCCCTTAATCTTTTGTCTGCCTCCTCTCTTGTAGCTCTACTGTTGCAAATGAAGGGACCAATTTGGGACTTGATCCTAAATTGGGATTTCTTCTTGGCTGATACAAAATGCATCTCATCTACACTAATCATATGTTTGATGTACTCCAATAAAGATCCTCATGGCGAGGAACTTTGGCAGTTTGTAGGGTGCCAACTCATAGCCATACACTCTTACTTTTTATCCAAAATGGATCCTAAAACCCTCTAAGTCTTCATATACTTAAAGATTATCACAAGGGGAAAACCTTCAAAAAAGGTAGATTACACTATCGGGAGAGAGAAAACATGAAAAATGGCCAAAAATGGAGTCTATCGGAGGCTTGAACAACTTTGCACAGGAGTCGTCGGATTTAGACGATTACACTGGCCGCCACGTGGCTCGGTGCCGGAGAGAGAAAACTGCCTTTTCGGGTGGGTAATCTCCATGTGCATAAGCCACCCGAAATCAATAGTAACTGTTGGATCAATGATCACTTGCGATAATGCTCGAAGACAGATCCAAAAGGATTATAGGGTGGGATTGATAATATTTCAGGTTTGATAAAAGGTGTTTGGGAAAATTTTTACTGTGCTTCTGTGTATTTCTCTATGTAAACAGAGAACAACCGTGTTGGGATTCCTAATGCATTGATGGTCCCTTCCATTACAAAATAGGTGGGCACCATCCCTGAAGATGTTTAACAATGATTGTTTAGCGCTCAAAGGGGATTTGAGCGGACAGAGGCTGGAAAAACAGAATAGACAAGCATCGATTTGCTTAAAAGCCATTGAATGACAGAGACAGAGGTAGGCAATGCCGAGACAGAGAGAAGACAGAGACAGAGAGTGAGAGGGAGAGTCTCTATACTCAGTAAGACTTGAGGGATTCAAGAAAAACCCTATTTTTTGTTCCTGTTGTGTTGAGACTAAATTTGAGCTCACGTTTGTAAAAACTCTGCTCTTGAAGATATAATAAACAAGTCACCACTGAAAGCTGGACTAGGAGATGTAGCGCAAGAGTTTTGGGTGAACTCCTTAATTATTTGTTGTGTTATGTGTGTATCTGTTATGTTTCTATAACTACTTCATTGTTTATATTATTCGTAATCTTATCGATTCGTTGCACTAAGTGATATAGGAAAATCCTACACATGAGTTTGTAATATCTTAATATTAGTCTAAGATCTCATAATCAGATTAATTTCAGTGTAGTTTTGGTACAAGTACCAATCACCAATTCTAGCTTGATCAGACAGTTGCATAATTCTCTTTATATCTTCATTTATCCTTGGTTCTATTGTTCCACTGAGGAGGCTCATTGGTGGGTGGACAAACATTTCCACAAATGTCTTGTATTTGAAGTCCTTTTGGTCTTTCATTACCAATGTTGTCCAAAATATTACTGATTGAGGTTCACCTTCCTCATTCATTTTGGTTAATGAAAACTAGAACTTGTCTACCTGAGAATAAAGAAACATGTAAACCAACACTAAGGAGTAATGAAAAAATTCATTTGTGAAGGAATTAACCAGCTATTTATGGATTGCATCTGCTAGAAACTGGTTGAAATTGAAAAGGACAGAAGGCTTGGATTCAGTTGAGAGGATAGATAAGAAAGCTATAATAGCTTCATCAATCCATTGATTAGAATAATAACCAAGTAAATAGAAAATAACTATGGCAATATGTCTGGTTCTATCAGGGAAAACATAGGAGGAATAAGTAGGGTTTTGGCTTGGCAGAGGTGTGTTCTCAACTATGAAAAGTTCTAATGTCTTAGCTCTCTTGGAGAAATCAAGCTTTTGGTAGATTTCAATTAGACCTTCATGTGAAAAAGGAACAACTCCTTCAATAACTGGGGCTTTTATCATCTGCATGATGGATTGAGCATCTATTGTGAATAAAATATGTCATGTTGGGGCCATCATTGCTCTTTACTATGGATTGTAACATGAATGACACTTCCTTATCAATTCTGGGAAACTATGTGTTTTAGGGAAGATATAGAATGGCAAGCTAGTGTCCTAAAGGCCTATGTCATCCATTTCCTCCATGAATTTGTCCTCCCACTAGCAATATATATAAAGTACATAAAATTCTGAGAGGGTTTCAAGGATCTTGTAATCCCTGTCGGCTAGTGGTAAATGATATAAATCTAGTGGTGGGTGCACCATTGGGTTGAATACTTCTGGTTCTTTCTTCTTTTGTGCCATTGCTATTTTTCTTTCTTTGTATCTTTCCTCTAAAACTGTCCTGTGCTAAATCTGTAACAGAAAGGGATAAAAGAAGTGGGATTTTAGTGAGGGAGAAAGAATATGGATTTAGACAGAAATGGAATTCAAGAGTGGGAAATGATGATCACTGCAAGAAAATAAGTAATCCTACACTGTATTACTATGCTTTGGCTTCACTGTGCGTTCTTGGTAATGGCTGAATGGTGTGAAAAAACACCTACAAGTGCACAATAACTGTTAAAATGTGAAATTATCATGAATTGGTAGTTTTATGATTTGTCATCGTGCCATTGGATTGGCTTGATTTGGCACGAGTCCATTGGCTAATGGCCCAACCCATTTATTGCCCAACGATGGGAATGGAAGTGATTGGGGGATGGGACAACTTGGCACAATGATGTGGTGAGTGTTCCAACGGTCTAATGGGTGAGTGGTTTGTGGTATCGAATACAACTTTTCGGGGGGGATGGGGAGCGATAGGTGGTATGAGGGGAGGGGGGGGGGGGGGGGGGCAGTGCGAACTCAACGAGGGTGTGACATGTTTGGGGAGAAGAAACTGCTAGCTTCGAAAACCCCCTGGGATTAACTTTCGGAGGGTTACAAGGGGTGAAAAGAGGACATGGACCGTTAGATTAGGTGGAGTGAGCGGGGATGGAGTGATAGTTGGTGCGTGGATTAAACATGATGCGACGAGTGAGTGCATGGTGGGGTTGAGTGATTAATGAGGGATAGCTTATAAGTACAAGGGGGTAAATATTTAAAGTTTAGGGGAATAATGATATCAAAGAAATATAACGCCCCTCCTTGATTTTTTTTTCTCTCTCCAACCTTAGGACAACATTAGCATATGTCCTTCTATTCTCAATCTACCTACCCTTGTTCTGTAGCCTAACATTTTTGTTTTTCGATTTTTAGGGTGCACTTAGATTTGCAGACCCTTTCCTCTTTTTTTTTAATCTATTTTTCTTTCAAAACCTAACCTACTCTATCACTTATTTCTCCACTTGGTCTAGATTAAACAATTGAACCAATTTTATTTTCTACCTAGCTATTGATTTGCCAAGATTAAGCTGTTTGGCGAATCTTTATTTTCTAACCTATCAATTTAAATTGAAATTTGTTTAATCATGCTTAGACTGTATGATTTGAACAAATTTTTGGGGTTTTTCTTTTCTTTTTCTTCTTTTGTTTTCTTTTTCATACCCTTTTTTCATTTCTTTTCTCTTTTTTTCTCTTTTTTTTTTCTCTTTTTAATGAAATCAATTGAAAATTTACATCTCATGAACAATTTGAAACCTGCAAACTGTGAAATGCTTAATCACGTTGATATCCTATAAATTATAGGACCTTAACATAGGGTAGACGAATCTGTAATCTAAACACTGAAGATCAATAAACACTAATTTTGGAGAATTACTGTGTAATTTTGTCAAATATATTTATGTTATATTCCATTTCTTAATGATATAGTTTATGAAATAATGAACGAATGCCACACGAAATTACTGTATCTGTCTTATTAGTGTATGATTTAAGTAGTTATCTTGTTTCACGAAGATAATAGTTAATTCTGCTATGTTTTCTGATGAATTGAATAGGTCTGCGCGAACCTAGATCTAGGTTGTTTATTGATGCGCAAAATAGATAAATCGTCTACTTAAGGTCCACAAAGGCTGATCATAGACCTTTACGAAAGTCTAGAAGCCATCTTAAATTAGTTACAGTGACGAGCCCTAAAAGAATATCTATATGCGTGAAGGAAGATATAAACTATCAGAGCCTAAGAACCATTTCACATGTCCCTGGATGGAGAAACCTGGTTCTAGCATCCTGCAATATTTCTTTGGGTGAGACTACAGC
The DNA here is from genome assembly GCA_000404065.3 of Pinus taeda. NCBI lineage: Eukaryota > Viridiplantae > Streptophyta > Pinopsida > Pinales > Pinaceae > Pinus > Pinus taeda. The sequence goes on along the minus strand of APFE031272029.1, from coordinate 10,863 downwards.
CTGCACTATGTAGGTTGTTTTTGAAAGGGAAAGTGGTTATGGTTTTGTAGGTTGGCACGAATAGCTCCGAACCTAGGTTAGACCCCCTTAAGCCAACCAACAGGCACTGAGAGAGAAGGAAGAACTGGTCGTGTGAAGCCAAAGCTTGGAGGAATCCATTACACAAGCATGTAAAGCACTGCCAAAACTCAACATTCTTGAAGATGCAACAATAGCAACGAAGATTCAGAAGTTGGTTTCTTTAGTTAGAGAATCTTTAGAGGAGATCGGCTGAGTTCGATTTGAGTTATAGATGTAGATCTCTGAATTACAGTTAAAGTTGCAGCCAACCACTCTTCCAGAAGTCCGGGAGTAGTGTGGAGCAGTGATGAAAGAGGGAATGGACATGTTAGATGCAACAGTCAAGGGTTGGATAGAGATCTTCGAACAAGCAATGGAATTATGGATGACTCTCTAGGAGGACCCCCACTCTTTAGAAAATTGGAACAGATAGAAGCAGTAATAATTTGATGAACTTAGAGCAACTGTGCACACTTTGGTACCAATCTAGCACTTCGCTCGCTTGACATAAGGGAAACAATTGCAAACAAAGATTGACGAGTTGTAGAGAAAAGATCCCATCTTGAAGGCCAGGACACAACAGTGGACAAAGGAAGCCAATCAGATGACTGTGTCAATAAAAGAGAAGCTGAGTGACTCGAGGGCGAGTCACCCAATTTGTTTTGGGGGCCTGTTCAGATGGGGTCCCTAGCTGGGAAAATTTTAGGGGCTAATATTCATAGATGGGCTAATTTTCCATGTTTTTTTCCAAAAAAAAGTTTCGCCAATTCCCATTTTCCCTAAAAATGCTTCACCCAAATTATATAAAAAAGAAATATTTTAGGCAAAAATTCACCAAAATTTTATAGAGACTATATAAAATCATTAGAAGCTTGAATATTTTTACTAAAATATCACCAAGAATTTTATATTTTTTACATTATGGATTAGTAAGATTTTCAAGGTTTCTAATCTTTCAGATAAATTTCCATCCTTAAAATTTTCCTTGGTCCCTGGGGTCATTTTGGTCAAGTTTTGGGTCAATTTTGGAATATATTTTTGTAACGAATGTAAAGTCTTCGTGAAATGTGGAAGTAGAGTACGAAGCTTGTACGAGTCAAAGGGACTTTCGTTCGCTAGGTAGGTAGGTGATAGAGTGGTTTTGAGACCCGCCCATGGTTCGCGGACCATGGTATTGTAAAGCAAATGCTATATATAGATGAGTCATAGCAAGTCTTAAGAAGGATCTAACAGAGAAGAATCATTGTAAGGGAAAGGGCATAAGGTAGGAAAGGTATGTTTCCTATTCTTAGGCAAAAGGGGAAGGCTCCTGCAACTGAGTGCGCGAAGACCTTGGTAAGTCTGTAGGCTGAGTGTGCGGGCCCCTACAGCTGAGTGTGTAGGGAAAAGAAGTGTGTAATTGAACTATTATTCTTAATAAAGACTGTTTTGAACTGAATCTAGTGCATCTATGTCTTATTATTTACTTCTGCAAAGTTTATGTATCTTTACTCTGTGTTATGATTTACATGAATTAATGCGTGTTTATTGTGTAAAAGTAGTAGATCTGTAATATTTATGCATGATAACTATAATTAGGAAACTTCGCGAAGATCTAGAAGATGATTAGATATATTTTTAGTAGTTATATATTTGGAAGGGTTAAAGGTGCACGAAGATAGATCTAAGCCATAAGGACTGGAAGATCACATCACACAAACCTCTAGATGTAGAAACCTAGTTCTAGCATCTCCCAATACTACTTCAGGTGAGACTGTAGCCTGTGTTATGTGGGTTGTTGTTGGAAGGGCTAGTAGTTAGGGATTTTTTGGTTGGTGCAAATAACATTGAACTTGGGTTAGGCCCCATCAAGCCAACACTAGTGCATTTTTCTATCTCAGTTTCGCAAGGAAGCCCTAGTGTAGGTTGAGGTTGATTCTTTCCCTCAAATGGTTCTTCAACTATAATGAGCTACACACAAACTGAATCCTGTAGAAACTAAATTTTTCATGCCAAGAGGTGGTGGGTCCACCTTTTATTTCTTTTATTCTTTCTTTTTTTCTCTTTCTTATTTTTCCATTTTTCCATTATTTTTTCTCTTATTTTTTCAACTTTTCTCTCTTTTTTTATTGCATGCAAAATAAACTCAAAGTGCTTTGAGTTAATTAGGTTTTCCCTCACCTAAACCTTCACACGACGTGCCTTCCATCACGACTAAATGATTACATCCCACTTTCTCAAGTCCTTTTCACTTTTGTCTTTTCCTCTCCCCATGTGTGGGTGTCTTGGTGGAAAAGTGAAGTTAATTTCTAGATAAGGCCGAGGTTGCTCTGCTACTAATATTGGCTATAAATGCCTTTTCCTTCATACACTTTCAATGTTTTTCAATCTAAAATAATTTCGTAAGAGAGGTTTAAATGATTTCATACCCGAGCCTTACTCTTGATGTGTTTTTACAGCTGATATTGAGGTTGTTGATATGAATGTTGAAGTTTCCTATTGTGATCCTGAAGCTACTGCTAATGATCTTGAAGCTACATGTGATAATCTGTTGGATGCCCTATTGTTGATAGCCTTGAATATATAGGTCTCCGAGGTTTTGTTGTTGTTGTTGTTGTTTCTGGTTCACATACTTTGTTAAAATGTTGTTATTGAGCTTCATAACATGATAATTTCAGAGGTGTTGAATTCCTTTGTTTGATGATTCATAGGTCTTCATAGAATGATTCTTTTACTGACTGATGTAATATTTTTTTTGTGCAAGCCTCTTTCTAGAATTCAATCTTTTTTTGTTGGAGTTGATGGATGCTAGCCCACATTCTAAAACTCTATCTTCTAGTTACTGTGAGCAAGTTGTCTTAGTCAAATTTGACCTTCTTGGAGTGTTGGTCTTGGAAATGGGTGATGTTCACCTTCCCCACACTTTTCACAACTATCATACACCCTTCCAACACTTCATCTCACCATTTGTTTCCTCCAAAACCACTCAACCAACTTCCTGTAGTAGTTCAAGACATCTTGTAGTAGTACAAGGAATCCCGTAGCAACATCTCATAGCAAACCTGTAGCAGAATTGTTTTGCCCATATCTCCGAAATGGTATACTGGCTTGACCTAAAATTTCCTAAGCATGTTTCCGTCATCCTTATGCACCTCCCCATAAAAAAAATCTTGGCCAATGGATGCATAGATATCGAGAAAAATTTAAAATGGTTGTAGGTGATGGGGGTCAATTTCTCAAAACTTGTGCATTGGAATTTTTTGAAATTTCCTGGTCATGTTACCATCATACATATGCATCTCCCCATGAAACAAGTTGGAAAATGGATGCGTGAATATCGAGAAAATTTAGAAATGGTTGTAGGTGATGGAGGTCAATTTCTCAAAAAGTGTGCACTAGAATTTTCCGAAATTACTTGGGTGTGTTTCTATCATCCATATGCATCTCCCCATGAATTAGCTTGGTAAATGGATGCACGATTTCCAAGATATGCAAAAAATAATTTTCTACTCAGTGTATTTCTACTTCCCATAGCAAAACAGATCCTTTTTGTAGCATTTTAGGACAGCAAGAAAAATGAGTGATAAAAGCTTGGGAATGATGAGTGGCTAGTGGGAATAGATGAGGGTGATGGATTGGCATGGCCTTAGCCCTTCTGTATCATTTGAGCAAAGGAGGAGAAATGCCAAGTTTGACTTCCTTTGGATAAGCTTTTGATAGCCTTTTATTTTGGTGGCTAACTTGTTTTTGTTGCTTGCATAGGTTGGAGAGTGGCAACATTCATGAGAGAGAGATACACGGAAAAAATATTTTTTATTACTTTTTTCCATTTTCTTCTTCTAGGCCTACTAGCCGCCTCAATGAGGTTTTCAACTTGTAGGTCTCCCTAGGTGCCTCAAAGGAGGTTTTCACCTACGATCTTTTGCTTTTCTCTTTTTTCTCCTTTTTCCTAACCCATTGACCGCCTCATGGAGGTTTTCAATCAATGAGCCAATCTCAGGCACCTCAAAGGAGGTTTTCACCATATATTTTATTTTTATTTTTTCTATCCTACTCTACTTGAAAATCAAAATCTCTTTCGAGTATAAGAATACTTCCAATGGAGCTAAATGCACATCAAGATGACAAATAAATTGACTTGTAGGCTTGAAATATATTCTTTTACATGTACCTAGATTTCAGAGACCAAATGAACTGATTGAGATGAGATCAGGAATGGTTGAAGAAGAGTGTGGGGCTTCAAATTACTAATTGTTCGTAACCATATTTCAATATAGTTTTGATGCCATTGGTCCACTTGCTGATTTGGATCATCTTTGTTGTCTTATTCTTCCATGAAGTTCAAATCTACTTCTTTTTGTTGATTATTCTCTTGAACACATGGAGGATTTGATGGTAAACATGAGGGAACTTTCTCAATCTTTGATTTTGATGTATCCTCTTCATCAAGTGAAACCCATGATTGTTTGGTCCTCTCATTTGAATCTTCTTTTTTCTGAATGTTTTCCTTCAATGACATCTAGAGAATCTCTTTTTTTCAATGATATTATTGAGATAAGATGAATACCATTGAGATCAAGAGGATATGTTTGGAAGTGTTATGCCTGAATATTGTAAGTGGTGTTGGCTTGGTGGGGCCTAAACCAGGTTCAACGTTAGTTAGCCAAACAAATCCCTACACTATTGGTCCTTTCTGCATCATCCCGCAGAGCGTGGACCAAAGTCTCACCCGAAGTAGTATGGGGGGATGCTGGAACCAAGTTTCCGCTCCCTGAGATGGTCATGATGTCGGTTTATTCCTTCTATTCTTGCTTTCACATAGGTCATTGAGTTCTAGGGCTCTATATGTTTAACCCTCTAATCATCCCTTCGGTACCTCCGCGAAGGGGTATGATCAACCTTCGCGCATCCCTAACCTACAGTTCAGGTACTTTCGCGCTGCTAGGGAAAAATATCGTGCAGATTCCCAAACTAGCTTAAGTGTCTTAATCATAGTTAGCACCGTGTAGATAGATGTTCTTACTTGCGATCAATTAACCGACATAATTACATACATTCGTGCATCACATAAGCATTATAAATGAAATTCATACACAACATGACAAGATGCATTAATAGGAAACAAAGACACAAACTTTGTAGAATGCTTCTCTTTATTGATATCTTCATATGATTACAGACTTTATCCGCCTTGTGCACACAGTTGCAGGGGTCTGTGCACTTAGCTGTGGACTTCTCTCCTAAGCCTCTGTGCACTCAGCTGCAGAGCCTCTATCTATTCTATGACCTGAAACTTAGACTTCTCTCCTTATTGCTCAAGACTTCATATCTCTACCCCACTTCTAATTACTACTTAGAGCTTACTTACTTAGCTCTTTTATACAATCCCATGGTCTGCAGACCATGGGTAGATCTTCACAACTAAATTTTACTTTAAACAATAAGGGAAGACAACCCTTTATGACTCATGACACCTTCGTGCTCCGTGACCACAAAATGTAGAGACTTTACAATTTTATTACAAAATTCAACCCAAAACATGGGATTTTAGCCCCAAAATTGTCCTTGGGGGATCCTGTTCCTAATAGGCCCCCAACAAAAACATCATGACTCGCCCTTGAGTCACTTGGTAGGTGAAGAGATCTTAGCACGAAGACCTCCCACCTCGACCCATATGACCACAACCTTGGTAGTGCATTATGCGACCACCTGCTTCACGTTTTTAACCATCTGCTCAGTCACGGCTCCTAAATTGTCAGCTTGAAACTTTCACTGAGTTGCTTATAGAGTCACAAGATTTCCTTCAATAGAGGCTATCACTATGTAAGCCTCATCTAGCTAGGGCTTTAGTCATGCCTTCAGCACTGCTTCCTTGTGTGGCGATGCATCCACCTGTTCTTTCAGCTGCTTGGCCTCTTGCAACTTTTCCAGTCTCTCTGTGAGAGTGATGGTTCGCATTGTGCCTTTGACCTCATAATAGCTCTAATGTAGCTTGCGCACTTCTATCTCTAGCCACTCGAAATTGGGGTCTTTCTGCAAGGTCTTCAGGACCTTGAACGCTGCTAAAAAATTTGCATGCAGTTTGCTACTGCATTATCAACCGCCACTATTGCCTCTGTGATAGCGGTTGCATGCTGCGCTTTTACTTTTGGCGGGGTTGAAGGCTGGGCCTTGAACTGTAACACGGTGGTTTGCAGGTTCAAATCCAACTGAACCCTCACCATTTCTGTATGTAGGTCACACACCCCTCTAGCCAAATTGTAGATGCACACCTTGATTGGTTCTTCCTCAGGAATGGCCAGCTACGGGACCATTCGGCATGCCTCCTTGATGACCTAGATTATACACTTATTATGGTTGGTCACCTCGGTCACAACGGTGATGGCAGAGTCTCGCTATAGTGCCATCTGGTCATTGTTAATCTGCTGCTCACTAATCACTTGGAGGGCACAATGCTCATGGGCCCTCAACTCTGCAATCACTCCATCCTTCAAAAGGTGGAGTGTCTATCTAGGGAACGCTGCTAGATTCAACCCTACTCCCTTGAGGGGGCTAACAGTGGGCCTGTCAGCTTCATTCTCCCTGGTCAGTGCTCCATCAAGGAGCACTATTGTGCCAGAGGTCTGATCCAGGTGGATATTGGTGGCCACCCACCAATTCCACTTAGACCCACACCATTGTTTCTTTCAGTTTTTCAGTTTCCTTAAAGGTAGCACAATTTACTATTTTTAGAATTTTTTCGGGTCCTGAACTTGAGAGCAATTTTGAGGCCCTAAATGATGTTTTTGGGAAAAATAGGAGCAACATGGGTCCTAATGCTTCTCTTCCCAAAGCTGTATTCCTCAGATAGATATTTCTAATGAGGTATTGTGCACATCAAACAAAGATTGTATGCCAAAGTTATGACCCCGAGAAGTTGATGTACCAATT